>CAXKVY010001359.1:20000-34984 GCA_964058915.1 Tetropium fuscum | reverse complement strand
GTTTAATGACATTGTCCACTGGGCATCGAAGTAAATAGCAAAAAAGCATTTGTGCCTCTCGTTGAGACATTGTGATTTGTTTGAGGGTAAAAAAGCTAAAGAAAAACTCCCTTAAACACGTAGCAGGAATACGACTCTGGTTGCATCATTGGATTCATTGGGCATGCGAAACTGTCTAAATGGGAGTATACAGTGATAACAAGCGTGAAACATGTGTCAGTGCAGTAATAGCTATCTATGTAATCAGTTGGGAAAAGTACAATTTTGTGTTGATTTCTTTGATGAGTGAAACGTAGCGAGTTCTGCAAAATGATGCGAGTTACATAAAATAGTGTTTTTCAATATGTTTCATACAAGATTTTTTCTAAGTTTCACCAATATTATATTTTATGAGAAGGAAATTCTGAATTTTATACATTTAAAAACTATCCAGTTGTGACGGTGTGACAGCCTATCACTTTCACAGCTCGTCAGTTTCATAATAATTGTCTAAATAACCTACTATGAGTCGTTATTTGTATATTTATTATATGAGGCCGCCCCTGCGGCCGAGGCGAAATAATCGAAAAAAAATTCGCAGCCGTGGTGTACACACTGTTTTTTGTGCAACCATATGTATGGCTGTAATTTTTTGTAACTTATAAAGCTGTAGTTAGAATTTGGTTATAAATGAAACCACGGTTTATAATATACTTATGGTGGCAGATATACTTATGGTCAGATCTCAGCGTTTCTATGGAAATGATATAAAACGCTGACGGTTCGCTCATTGACAAATCGTGAAAGAGCCAGTAAGGGTAATGGACGCGAAATTTAAATTCGCGGCCGGTTGCACAAAAATGAACTTTGCAAAACCAGTTACGTGAAATTTTACTTTTCTTAACTGGTTGTGAAAAGTAAGACGTTTCCTAACGTCAAAAGGTCTTGAAAAGTTTCTTTTTAAATGTATAAATTAGAAAAAAAATTAAAACATAAAATTTTGCCTTTTTTTAATCTATGGGATATGTATCTACACGCAAAAATTTTATTTATTCTTTTACTTTTTTTACTGTCTTTATTATAGCACTGTTATATACATAGTACCAACACAGGAATTTGCTATCCCTTCTGGGTAATATAATAGATGGTAAAGATTGATAATAATGTTACGCTATTATATAGGGTTTGTTGATTCCAATTTTGATGGCAGTCGCTCCAAGCAAACAAACATGATTTCTCGACTGAGGAAAGGTGCCCGAAGCATGTAATTGCGTTAACTAATTTAGGTCTATTGCCCCGTGTATAATAATACTATCCACCATATATCAAGCAATTAAATTTCCCTATATTTATTTGATTAACTTAGGCGTTGCTTTTATAACTGTTATGACAATTGATATTACAACAACAATTATTAACCTGCAATAAAACTATTAAAGGAAAAAAATATAATACGAATAATAATATGAAGATATAATTTTTGGAACTTCCTGACATTATAATATATGACAATATCTATCAGAAATTCAAAAAAGCGATATTAGGTTATAGAATGGATTTGAAACAAAGTACATAATCTAATACAATGCTATGACTTCAATTGTTTTTTTTTATTGCTCCCAGCAGGATTTGAACTTAGAATAGGATTGGATTTTATTTGAGTTTCAGCCCCTTGGCTATAACATTTTTGATGGAGTTGTGGTATTTCCATTTGTATACGTTCAACTAATTTGTGTAAAATTATGCATTATAACGGGAAATTGGTTTCGATTCTTTAAAAATTGATAGTTGAATTTGAATTTGTTTAATTTACAAAATTGATTTTTGTAAATAATAACTTAATTATATTTGTTACTGTAAAATCAGTAACAAATATAATTAAGTTATAAGTGCCGTAAGTATCACATATGTCGTGTATTAATGGATATTTAATTTAATTGTTAAATTATTTTAATTATACCTACTCCGCAAAAGTGTTAGATTTATGTTATCGTAAGTGATATATTTGTGTCCTGATTTTGCGTGAATTTTATTATCTGTCTCATTACACGGAATTGTATAGTCAATCAGATTAATGATCCAGCATTCATCTCGCATATTCGACTGTAGATTCGGAAGAAAAATCAGTAACGGAAAATCCATTCTTTGGCAATCAGATGAATGAACTCTCTTGAATGATTTAAATATGAGACGTTTATTTTCGTTACTTTATAATAAATTAGAAATATATTTTAGAATCTTCTACAGATTGTTGTAAAGTGATAAATTGAACGGCATATTATTATTCAGCCTGTTCAATATGAAGTCGGCGCTATTGCTAACTTTCTTATTATAAGAGCTACAAATTCGGATAAATTAGCCAAATTGTGTGGTTTCTTATGCTGGTGACACCAAAGAAACAATTTTGAGAAACAGATTTCGTGATATCGACAGAAAATTGTTTTTTATTAATGGATTACCCTGTATGTACTCCTACCGTTTGATAGAGATACAAAATATACACCAAATTTTTCATTGAAGACATACCATTAAAATTAATTTTAACGTAGATTTACATTTCAATGCACTTATTTTCCATTACTTATCGCAGGAGGCCATGTTTCGATTTATACATGAAAAATAAAACTAATAGGTAAATGTAGTTGCGTAATAATTTTTTTACATGGTTAGATATTTCCAAATAGAACGTAATTTGACTACTTGTTTAAAAATTGTATATCATATTGAACCCATTTGCAGGTACCTATTTTAAATGTCATTTAAAAATCTGAAAAACTGTAATTTGTTATTTCGATATTTAAGTTGTTAACTTTCGTTTTTATAGTTATATCATTGGCATATGAGGCTGGTTCATCTTACTCATTATTACTATTTACTCATTACCATTTATTTTAGATCGATTTATTTAATAATTATTACCTAATACAAACTGTACCGTTACCGACCATGTGACGTACCTACCATGTATTTTGCCATATTGCCAAAACGTGTTAATATAAAACTACAATATGCAAAACATTTTTATGCGAAAATTGAATACTCAACATAAAACACAAGTAATGAAGAAATCAAAATGAAAGACAACTTTAATAATAGCTATTTATGTAACCAGTTGGGAAAAGTCCTATTTTGTGTAACGAGCAGATTTCTGCGGAACGAGCGCTAGCGAGTTCCACAAAGGGATGCGAGTTACACAAAATAGTGTTTCCCAACGTGTTACGTATATGATGTTTTCTAATTTTCACCAATTTTATATTTTATGAGAAGAAAACTGAATTTTATACATTTAAAAGCAATCCAGTAGGTTGTAACTGTGTGACAGCTCGTCACTTTCATAGCTTGGTCGAAATAACCTACTATGAAATGAACTTTACAAAACCAGTTGCGTAATACTTTACTTTTCGAAACTGGTTGTGAAAAGTAAGATGTTTCCTAACGTCAAAGGGTTTTGAAAAGTGCTACTTTACATGTCAAAATTAGAAAAACATATATACAGTGCTGTTTGTGGTAAATAATATAAAATTACATTGAAATGTAAAGTACTTTTTTTAATGCTAACCCTGTATATTTTTACACCGATCTATTGAAATTTTTTTGGTTGTCAAGAAAATCCTTATGCACTACTACCCTAAAATAAAAAAAATCTATTATTTCGCAACTTTTTGTTTTTCGGCTTGGAAATTGATTTAAAATAAAACAAAAAGCTTATTATTGTTATTTATAATTGATGTAACAAAACGGTAAAGTGCAGGCAAAAGGAAAAATGCGTTTTTCCTTTTTTTATTACTTTAGAAATTCATAGAAGGTCCATATCAAGTATTGGTAAGTTATCTTTTTTCGTGTTGTTCTCGAGTAGGAAACAGAAATTATGATATTGCAGCAAAAATACGAAACGTAAATGGAAAACGCATATGTCGCCAAAAAACCCATACCAAGTAAAAATCTAAACTCTATTGTCCTTATTGTAATATAAAGAGGGTCTTCTATTTAGTAGGTCTCGTACAATCATGGACTGGAATTATTAAAAGGTCGACCGTAAAATAATAAATTATTAATTAGGTAATTTTTGCAATTAGACGCTTCACTTGATTGATGCTTTCCGGTATTAGTATATTCAGTATTTAGCCCTGTAACAAATTAATAGTCAAACAGCAAATCATAGGAAATAATATTAGTACTTACATAAAACGTATGGAGAAGCTAACTAATTGATACAGAAAGATAACCTCAGAAAGATCATAATTGTATTGTTTTGAGAAATAAGGAACTAAGTAGGCCTAGAAGCGTTTTTAGTGGGATATTTTCTTCATAATGTAGATAATAGGCATTATAGGCAATCCGACAATAATGACCTAAAATATTGATATTATCCATGTAATTTCTAACCAAAATTAAGGGGAGTAGTTTTTGCAAACCCCTTCCCCTTCAAGTTACAGCCCTATAAAATTGGGTTAAGAAAATATTTTTATTTATTTTCTCCATTATGGAAGAATTTAGAATAATTAAATATGCCGGTCAACTGGCACTAACACAATCGAAGTTTGTGACAATTTTTGTAACTATGAGATTGTTACAAGGAGGTAAAAAACCACCCTTATAATATTTTTAAGATGGTTTCAATCTCCCACTTTTTTGTCTCTTAAGTTTTCTTCGCAGAATTTATAGTTTTCTCACAATAAAATAAAGTTATACACATCCAGTCCCGCATTCGTATGTCAATAATGCCTTTATCCCACTATTATAATAAATAACTATTATAACAATATCAACAATTATTAAATACTCGACTTTGCGAAAAGTATCCTATTCGAATATTACACTTCTTATAATTTCACTAGTTTATTTACTAGTATGGATATCTGAAACCGAAATTCACCGGCTCATCGTGACAATATTCTACGCTACGCTGCTGAAGAGGGACCGGTTATTAGTAAATAAAATCACGTCCGAGTTTTCCCTCAGAATTTTAGTAAATTCCTTGCCGGCGCGTATTCGTAATATCTGCGAACGCCTTTTCTGGTTCATTATAATTTCCTACATTTGTGACACAACATATTTCAATAACAACCCCTACATAATCTGATCTAGTTTAATTCATTAAATTCCATTGGAGGATATTTCTCATATTCCTACAGCAAAGCGGTACTTCATAATTTAAATTTGTGAAAAATTAATGCACTATTTAAATGTTCCTTCCTCAATAGGTCATAAATATTTTTTATTTTCAGACAGGACTTCATGGCCTGACAGGAAACATAGAATTTAATGAGGGGAAAAGGTCTAACTTCAAGGTGGACCTGCTGAAACTAAAAAAGGAGGAAATCCGTAAAGTAGGACAGTGGACTCCAAGCGGCGGCATCAACATCACTGACCCAAACGCGTTCTACGAGAATCACGCTCCTAATATAACCCTCGTTGTTATGACAAGAGAGGTAAGTTCCACGGTTATTACCATCATAAAAGGCATTATCTCAAACTTTTCCAATACCATAAAGAATTATCGTTTGTAATATCCGAAATGTGCTATTGTGTAGTTCAAGGTTTGTTGTTGTGAAAATGTTGGATGAGGTGATATTCAACTGACTGCAGATGTAGAATCGTACAGTCATCTACATACAAATATAGGTAATAGATCATCTGGCATGAATTTCAAAAGATAAAAGCTACTAGATTAGTATGATATTGAGAACATGTTTTCTGAACTGTGTTTTCTCTTCCGTTAAATTAATATACCTGCATTTATATGTTCCAAAATTAGAATAAATAATTTTATCACTGATTATATTAACTATTGATTCTCACATGATGTATTTACATATATTTAAATACAATATTTACACCAAAGCTGTATGCGTACGTCATAGTCAACGTGCATACTAATAATGAAGCTAAATCAACAATAAATCTTACGTGGTTTTCAACAAGCACGAAAACACTGACTACTTGACGCGCATTTCTCCACCAAGTTGGCATCATCTGTCAGGGGGTAATTGGAAAATATAAATAGTATAATTAGCGACAAAATTCCTATCTCAAATAACTTGGTTTTTCGGCATATCGATCACATATTGAACCGTGAATTGGTATCGGTAAGCCTCACAAAATCCCGAAAACCTAGTCAAACGTCCCAAAAAAGAGCATAATAAGAGTATAAGTAAGAATATATTTAGTGGCGGCCCTAGTATCTCCTGGGGCTACTGACCAGGTGCACTATTCGAGCATACCATTGTATTTCATTTTGAAAGTAAGCGTCTAACACGCTGCGTCTCGTGTCGTCGCCAAAAGGAGAAATATGTTGCATAAAAACTTTCGTGAAGTGTTTATTTTTTATTGGTTTTGTTATTATAAAATTGATGTTTTTGCTGAAAAGACTGCCCTACCAGACCATTAATGTTATAAATCCGCAATGCGTAGTTGTGTTTCCATCAAAATATAACCAACGTCACACGAAATTAACATAGAAACACTATTAGGTATAATCTTATAAATCCCATTAAGATGGATGCCTATATAAACGACATACCTATCACTTAAGAGATCACCACCCCACTTTATGGCAGTAAGGCAGCCATTACGCTGATTCTACTTCCGGAAGGATCCCCATAAATGAAATAGTTGCGAAAAAGCATGCATGATTTAAGGAAACGAACGCGCGTTGATTGATACGTTTATGTAGTTTCTGTACGTCGCGTCGCTTTTATTGTGATTAGTAAAGTCGGTCCACCAGTCTGTGTACCATTCATTGATTGTTGTCACTTTAATGAAAACAATCAATGATACACCGATTTTATTAATCACAATATTGTATTTTTATATTATATTTGTTTAATTTAATATACCTATATTTTATTTATTTTTAATATAATTTAATTATAATAAGCCAACGTATGATTTATATCATACTAATTATTATGAATTGACCATGCGTTACCTATATCTATGGTACATAAAGTGTAAACGATTCACAAGAAATTTTAAAATAATAAAATACAGTGGCAGGAAAAGTTGTCTTCTGCTTCTGTAAACTGAATCTAATTTGTATAACCTAACACTACAGAAATATTAGATATATATATAAATATGATTTAAAGAATATTTAAATCGCAACTCACTACAAAATCGTTCTCATTAATGTTTTAAAAATAAATGGAAGCAGCTCAACATTCAGGTGCCTAATTACACGACATTATACTTGTGTCGGAAATGTCCTCATTAATCTCCGTCGGCTACTGGACGATGAGATTTGTCACCGAGAGATTTCGCCATACGTTTATGTGGAAGAAAAATGGTACGAGTATTCGGATAAACCATTTACTCGTAACAAACATGATCTCCGAACGGTCCGGTTTGCCGCAATATAGAGAATTCACAGAATTGTTTCGGTATTCCGGGTTTGAACTAACCAGTATACACATTATAATTCTAGTCAGGATTGATATAGAGTATAGTTACTGCAAGGCAAGATAAGATACGTCATATTTTAAGTCCCTTAACTCATATCTTCTAGTTGGAGCCATGGGATTTGTTCCAAGATTAAATACGCTTCTTTAAAATATGATTCTGTGTTCGTTCATACCGAATTAGTGCTATGCATTATATATATAATATATATATAATATATATATATATATATATATATATATATATATATATATATATATATATATATATATATATATATATATATATATATATATATATATATATATATATATATATATATATATATATATATATATATATATATATATATATATATATATATATATATATATATATATATATATATATATATATATATATATTATATATAATATATATTATATATATATATATATATATATATATATATATATATATATATATATATATATATATATATATATATATATATATATATATATATATATATATTATATATATATATATATATATATATATATATATATATATATATATATATATATATATATATACTAGACCCGGCAAACGTTGTTTTGCCATGTATCTTATTTCTAGGAAACATTTTTTTAGTTCAATAAAAATAACTATCTACTATAAGTGTGCGGGGATGTACTTAACTATCAATTATGGTAGTTGAAAAAAAAATAAAGATTAATCTCTCAGCGCAATAGAGTGTGCAATATTCTTGGTTAGTCCGTCTTTAGCCAACACAAAAAAATTGGATGGTTTTCCCACGCGAGAACATGCCACATATAGTTGTCCGTGGGAAAAGCATGGTGTTTCCAAATCTAAGCCACATGCAGACAATGAGTTTTAATCGTCTCCGGATGATGCCAACTTGGTTGGCGAAACGCGCGTCGAGCGAAGTGAAAGTGTTTTGGTGTTTGTGGAAACTACTCCGAGTGATACAGACAATGTCTGGCCTTGTGACTTATTGATCGTCATAGCGAATGCCAATCTAATTGGGAATTGAGTGCGTTTGAATTCAATTGGCACATATGTAGGAATCATAGGGATTCGTGGCAGGAACACATTTTCGCCTTTAAACTTGCCGTTCAAAATGATGGCTTCGATAACGTTTTTCATTAATTTTTTAATGACTAATCGTGTGCCATTACACAGCCGTGGTGGGTTCAAGTTACGAAGTAGAATTATCGGAGAACCTATTACAACTTACCGGAAATTTCGGTTAGTTGTACTTTTCCTGATGAGCAACACATCACAACTGGCTCATTTTTAAATTTAAGTGCATGACAATGCGGGCCATCCTTTTCCAAAGTACCTATAACCACTTTGCAATGAGCATAATATTCAACATCAGGCTCGTACTGGAATGCTAGTCGAAGAAATAAATCTGATGTAAATGCTCGATGAACCTGTTGGCGTTGTTGGTCAATTCCTCTACGTCTGTCGACTATGTATCCACGCGTTTCTCTTCGTTCTAGTTGTCTTTGTTGATTTCGTTCATCTCGTGCGTCTTGCGATTGTGATTCACGTAACTGCGCCATGCTCACACGCACATCTGCATTGTTTTCTTGGATTTGTTCGCCTCATCTTCGTGCTCTTATATCTCGCACGGGTCTAGAATTCATCGTTCGATGGCCCTTTGCATCTTTTTGGCATTGCTGACTGTACATAAAACATATAAATAAATGAAGTTAAAATACTTAAACTGGTAGAAAGTATTGGTGTCAGTGTCAGTGTCGGTGAAAATATCAGTGTATTGGTGAAAAACAGTGACTTAATATTGTATTTATTTGCTTATTATTTGACTCACCTTTCACAATAATAGAACACGTATATTTATTAAACACGTACACGTTTTCGTTTTGATTTAAAACTATTTTCAAAAAATGTTAAGTACAATTACGAGCTTACAACACGTGTTTATTTACATGAGATCACTTAATTAACTGAGAGTTAACACTGTCTTTATCAGTTATTATAAATTGTGAATAAATAATTATTGCACTGGAAATTAATGATAAATTTACGATGAGAGTAAAATTAACATGAGAGTTGCACGGACAAATTAAAATAATACGTATATCAGTCACTGCTACGATTGATACACAAATGGCTGAAAAATGTATAGTGAGTAAGACAGGAGACCGGCTTCGTCGATACCGGCGGGTATAACTGATCGATTGATAGTTGATCAGTTATCGACCGGCGAGGGCGGGAGATCAAATTGAATTGAGAAAAAAATCATAATTAAAGGAAATTCAAATTATAAACTCTGAATAAGAATTTATCTTACTACAATTATTATATTCGATTACCATCTTGCAACCCTATTGCTGATCTGTGGATAGAATTAAAAAATAAAAATCGCGATGGAAAAATAGGGGTTGATCGTATAAGGGAGAAAATTAAGAGTAATGTGAAATTTTTTATTCTGACAAAATAGAAAGTAATGACAAAATAAAAAAAAATCTTGCCAAAAAAATTAAAGTTTTTAATTGACAAATAAAAAATAAGGGTTGATTGTAGAGGGGTGAAAATTTGGAGTTGTATGTATTTTTATATGCTGTATCAGAAAAAAATAAAAACAAAAAATTTTGTCTAAAAAATAAAATAAAAAATTTTGGGGTGGACCACCCCTAACATTTAGGGGGATGAAAAATAGAAGTTGTTTGATTCGCAAACCTAACCGATATGCTCACGAAATTTCACGACAATTGGTTGAGCCATTTCGGAGGAGTTTAATTACAAACACCGTGACACGAGAATTTTATATATTAGATATATATATATATATATATATATATATATATATATATATATATATATATATATATATATATATATATATATATATATTTAGAGGGTTTATCGTGGAATGGTAGTAGCAATAAAACGACTGATTATATTACTTAACGTTTCGGTCCCTTTTTTTGGGCTTTTTCAAAAGAGGATTTCATTTATGACATATTTGACATAGGCAAAAATGACAGTTTTAATTAATTTTTAAGGTTACTAGACTGTTCGAGTGAGTATTAGTTGTATCGATTGTAGTATTTGTGAATTCTATATTTCAAAATTTTTTTTTATTAGAGAAAAAGGATAATTATTATTTATTAAAGCATTTTTTGCTTTTTCTATGCATTCTTTTCTAAAAATGGTACACGTTAGTTTTATTAATCTGTCTGCAATACTAATTATTACAGTTTTCTTTATGATTGTAAGCGTTTTTTGAGTTGAAATTGGTATATCTATCAGACCATATTGTTTTTGTATTCCGTTTTGTTAATATTTCAGTTTTATTGTTTATAAGAGTTAAGTCTAAAAAATTTATCTTATTACAGATTATATATTGGCACAGATTAGCCTAACCTAACCTAACCTAACCTAACCTACTTCGCGTTCCAATGGACATCCTTCACCAAGGATTAAAGATGTATTCTATAACATTATTATCTTTTCATTTCAAATTAACTTTGACAACCGAATCCTTTGTTATTAACTGTGTCTAGTCACACTAGCACCGTGCAAGAGATTGGCTCAAGATCTTCGTAGTCAGCTTTTTTTTTGAAAATGTTACGTCACATAATATTCCCGTGCAAAAATCATAAAATTTAATGTCATTATAAACATCCCAAAACATAATAATTATATGAATGTGTATAGAAATAACTATTGTGACATGATTTTAGATTTTGCTCACTAGTTGGACAAAGCCACCTTTGTAATACGGAAAATTATGTAGAAAGATGAATATTCAAAGCACTCCTAGAAAAAATAGCTAGTGTAAGTTTTAAATGGTTTCAAAGTTCGTGATACAGGTTGAACTACCATAAGCGAGCGATTTTTTCCAACGTATTTCACCCCACCGAGGCATTATTTAAATAGATGTTACTGAAACAATATTCATAAATAACAAAATAAAATCAACAATAATTTCCTGTGTGGCAAAGCCATTGCCGTTACTCGTTCAAGTAGTTAAAATTAAATATCTACCAAAGCTACTACGAACCGGGGAGGACTTCAGGCAAACCTTAACGATCTAATATTAAGGAAATATTTATGTATTCTGAAGTAAGTCCACGAGAATTATTTCAGTTAAATTTTAAGACAAGGCGCTAATGAAACTAATAAACTAAGGGATTTTTTGTTTTGCTAATATTTATATTGTACTTAAAAGGTTAATTTAGTCAAAATATAAAGTGTCCACGAAACCCCCGCGGCTCTCACCTTATATTTTTAATTTAACCGCCGCGAAACAATCTAAAAATATTCTTGTGAAACCATATGGTCCTCCTTGGGGGACCTTATGCCATGTATACGTATGTTTATTTTATTATCTGATCAGTCTGGCGACCATGTGACAAAATTCCTGTGACATAACAATCTAATAATATAATAACTTGGTAAACCAACTGATCCTTGGGGGACCTTATACCACGTATATGTAACGTTATTATCTGACCAATGAGGCGACCCTGTGACAATAGAAATAACTGGCTTTAATTTGGTGGAACATACTAGATGGATATCTTATTCTCTGTTAGGGTATTCTACTAGGGTTCGTAAAAACCTCAAATATATATATATATATATATATATATATATATATATATATATATATATATATATATATATATATATATATATATATATATATATATGATGGAGAGAATGAGTTATTGTGAATAGACACGTTTTAGTCGCTCCTGCTAATTTTGTGATTTTTGTGTGTAAAATCGAAGTTAAATATATCTTTCCTCCGCTATATTTGTGCATTGTGATACAGTTATATAGTGACGTGAAAATGCCATTCTCAAGACAACAAGTTACGGAGATTAAAGACATAATTGTCTCCACTATTAATGAAACCCTTTCGCAAAATAAGGATTTAATACAAACCATAGCTGCCGCTGTCGTACAGCAGGTTAAATGTGAAATAGAGGATCGGCTAAAGAAGTACGAAAAAACTGTAAGTACTCTTACTAATGAAAACAAAACATTACAACAAAAACTGAACATAGTGGAACAGTATCAGAAAAGAAAGACCATACGAATATTTGGATTAAAGGCAGAAAAAAATAAAACTGTGTCCGATAATGTTATTTCTACAATAAATAATAAATTGGAATTAAATATGAGCCCGCACAACTTGGAATATGCTTTTTCTAAAGGGAAAGGTCCAGTAATAGCCTGTTTTAAAAACTACAGTGCTAAACGTGATGTAATGAAAAACAAAAAATATTTAAAGGATTCTGGATTATTTTTCGCAGACGATCTAACAGTAATGAATTCTATTCTACTTAAAAAAGCTCAAGAAAAATATGGGAAAAATAAAGCATGGACACTTGATGGTATTGTTTTTTGCGATAATGGAAATGGAAAGCAGAAAATTCAAAATATCGAGGATCTATAAGGAACTGAAAACTAACGTTTGATCAACTCAGTTATTTTTGTTCTATTGAAGGATATAATATATAACAATATATGTATATACATATATATATATCAATATTTATATAGATTTAATTAATGCAGGAGGGCTAATTATTTTGTAAAAATCAAATTCGAATTAATTATATTATTATTAGTTTAATTGTTTTTTTTAGTGGTAGTTATCAATAAATTTGTTGATTAATATCACATTACTAACGAATTGTAAATCATTATAGATTCAGTAACATGCCTGATAACAAGAATTTAACTTTCGTTCATTTAAATGCACGTTCTTTAATACCGCACATATTATTTTTTAGGGATTTGATGTCACGTAAAAAATACTCGATAGTGGCAGTTTCTGAGACATGGTTAAGTAATCATATTCATGATAATGCAGTTGTTTTAGATAATTATAAATTATATCGGCAAGATAGAAATAGTAGGGGAGGAGGTGTTGCCTTATACGTAAGTAATTTTTTAAGAAACAAAAGGATAATAACGAGTAAGGTAGGTGAAACAGAGCAGCTATGGATTGAAATTTGTCATGAGAATCAAACTTTTGCTGTTGGTGCTATTTATAGGCCTCCAAATCTGTCGGTTAATCAGTTTTTTTCAGACCTTGAGGATACACTGAATATATTAATTCCCAGATATGATTACATATTATGTGGTGGGGATTTTAATATAGATTATTTTCAAATTGAAAGTAATGCATATAAGTATTTATCTAATATTTTAAATAGCTATGATTTAGAACAAATTATTGACCAACCAACACGAGTCACTGCTAGTAGTTCCACTTTACTTGATTACGTAATCTGTTCTAAAAATTTAAAAATAATTGAAACTAGTGTTTCTGACATCTCCGAAATATCTGATCATCATCTTATATCTTGTATGCTAGATATAAGTAAAATTAAAATTAAGCCGTTCATGTATACCTTTCGAGATATAAAAAATATTAACCACGATAATCTTTTAAATGATTTTTGTACCCTTCCAACTGGGGAATTGTATTATTTAAATAATATTGAAGCTAAAATTGGTCTACTTAATAAATTCATAATTGATATATTTGACAAACACGCACCAATAAAAACCATACTAATAAGTAGGAAAAAATCGCCATGGTTGACCGATACAATAAAACAAATGATCAAGTTAAGGAACAGAGCCGGCCTCAGATATAAAAGATCAAAATTGCCAGCACACTGGAACTACTATAAACAGCTTCGTAATGAAACAAATGCCGCTATTTCTAGAGAGAAAAAAGCTTATCTTGAATATTCTTTGAGAAATAATAATAATATATGGAGAGAATTAAAGTCATTAAATGTACATAAAAGAAAACCACGTCAACAGATTCCAGACACAGTTGGTGATGCTAATATTATTAATAATTATTTTATAAACTCCAGTAAAAGTGATTTTAGTGTTAACGAAGAAACTATTGAATTCTACAATAATAATATCAGACGTAACACCGGTACTTTCACCTTTAAAATGGTTACCGAATATCAAATATACCTAGCACTAAAATCTGTTAAATCTGAGGCAGTTGGTGTCGACGGTATTGGAGTTGGACTGCTTTTACATCTGTGTCCGTATGTTCTGCCGCTGTTAACGCATATTATAAATTTCTGCTTTGAGAATGATGTTTATCCATCTATTTGGAAAAGTTCTAAAATAATACCATTACCGAAAACTAATAATGTCTCAGATTTAACAGACCTAAGACCAATCAGTATATTACCAGCTATGTCTAAAGTAAGTGAAATAATTATGAACCAACAAATTAGGGAGTACGTGGCATTGAATAACATATTACCTTCAAATCAGTCTGGTTTTCGCAAAGGGTATAGTACGACAAGCTCATTGCTCAAAGTAGTAGATGATATTGTTCAGTCATCAGACAATAATGACATTACTATATTAGTATTACTAGATTATAGTAAAGCATTTGATCGCATAGATCAACGGCTACTGCTGGCAATATTACATTACTTTGGATTTTGTCCGAAATCAATTGAGTTAATGAAACAATACATTACTGGCAGATGTCAAAGAGTTACGGCCAATAATAAAAACTCGGATATATTACAAGTAAGTCAAGGTGTCCCACAAGGATCGATATTGGG
>CAXKVY010001359.1:0-15000 GCA_964058915.1 Tetropium fuscum | reverse complement strand
ATGTAGTAGCAATTTTATTACTTACAGATAGTTGTATATATCATGGGCGTGCGGTGCACGCAAATTTTAAGCAAGAGAAAAATTTTTTCAAAATCTATTTTGCTTACCTATTTCTTACCTGTATCTTTTTACAGCTTTCTGCAAATTTAAATCATAAAATTCAGGTTTATTCCAAGAACCTGTTTCATTTTCAAAAAGTAAACATGGCCAACAAAATAATTTATTAATATTTTCACACCCTGTTAACCATTTAAATTGTTCGTAATATTGTACTGGATAAAAATACAGTTTTCCATTGGTGGTTAAATTTTTCAGAGGCAGTTTTGCCCTTTCCTTAGTAATTAATTGAAACTCAACTGTGAAGTTTAATGATGAAAATCCCATGATTATTAAAACACACACCACACACTCAAGTTGGCGGTATTTGCATGTCCAATATCCATATCCGTATGATTGTCTTCCATTTGGCTGCTGCGCATTAGACAAGACGTAGTCCGACGCACGTATCTCAAAGAACCTACTCCAAAGATAGCTTCCGCGCCCACATAAAGCGTGCAAGTGAAAAATCGGCAGGTGAAAAGGAAAATTCAATATCCTCTCGACGCAAACAAAGAACCTACACCCCAACGATAGCTTCCGCGTACGCATAAAGCGGGATACCGCCTCAGCCAGCGGCCGATGCATTCAGCAGCCGATGCCGGGTGCATCAGAGAAGCTAGCGGGCCGCGTAGGTTCTATTGGATTTTCTACTACTCTTACTCGATCGAAGTCAAAGCCGCATTTGTTATGGGTTAGGGGAAGCTCTGCTTCCCTTGCTTCCATCGACTGAAGCCCCTAGTCCATAAAAGCCTAATGAAAGTCAAGAATTTTCCTTGGATTGAGTTTATTCATACACCTATATATAATTGTCACGTGAGCGTAAATAAATCACTGCTCCAATAAAATTAATACAATCTACTACGTATTTTTTGCACCATTTTAGTCAGTAACAATAAGAGATACTATTATATATTATATTACCTGTATACACTATACAAACTAACTATTTTCAGTACTATTATGCTGAATTAGGTAAGAGAGGTGTTTCAGTTGACTACAGGAAAATCGATATCCAGGGCAGGTAAAAAATCTACCCATCCGTACATATATAAAAGCCCACATTATGTCTCTAATTAATCGTCGACAACAGTATGCACTAGAGCTTTGCGTTTTTGTTTTATGACTAATATTTCATTCTCCCCACCCTGAATTATGCAGCGCATTCGGGAATTCTGTCAACGTATTATTAAGTACCTGCTAGGTGTCTGGAGCGATGCCTTAATTAACTGCCAATTTATTTTCATAGCTCTTTTTATCAGAAATAATCTAAACTTCGCTTATGCCTTTCCTCGTAGTGCTTTTAATGGAATTCTCCAATTATTTTACTGCCTTATAAGGGGATGTTAAAGACTACAAGAAAGAAAATTTACAGTCAGCGAGTTTTTTTTTCTAAGTAATTAGTAATTACTTCGAAATTGCCAATTTCGAATATTGGAATATTGTTGAAGGTGATGTAATTAAGTATGTACTTTGAACCCGAAAATGACCTTACACATGAAAAAACAAATGAACATCACGGTCTTCAATTGTCATGAATCAGGATGGCATCAAAATGTTTAACGTCCTAGAATCAGTGATGTATCCCCTTTCGCTATACCTGCTTATTAAATTATCAAACTAACGTACCATGCCTCCCAAGATGGGTTACTACCTAGTACCATGGCGACGTTCGCCTGTCCGTTTAAGGGGGTGAAAAAAAAATAAAAGATGATCGGTGGATAGTATTTTCGAAAGCAATACTTCATAGCTCAGTAGAGATGAAGTGGCCTTCAATGAATGTTTAAGGGATGATGTCCTCTAGATGGGTTACTACCTAGTATACATGGCCACGTTCGCCTGTCCTTTTAAGGGGGTAAAAAATGATTTTTGATGATTTTTGTGGATGGATATTTTCGAAAGCAATATTTCATAGCTCGGAATAGGTGAGGTGTGCGTCAAGTTGCATATCTGGACATATATACATAAACGAACCACTTAGAAGTTGTACAAGTTCTTTCACCTTCATTGATTATACGATTTGTTTTATTGGTAATTAATACTTGAATTTAAGATATTCAGACCTCAATACTTTCAGTGACTTTTTATGATATTAGTTTTTGACGGAACTGACATTCTTAGAAAATACAAACCTACTCTACTATTTATATTTGTTCTATTTGAACATATTATATATAAAAGCATTAGGCATGCAATTATCCAAAAGATGATAATCTTTAAAATGCATAAAATCTATAAATAGTAATCTATAATAGTAATTATTTGTCACTGAGAATATATAATAACATACCTCATAACATAACATGTTTAAAAAGTTTTTGCATAAATTTAAAAAGGAAGCAAAAAAATATGTGATGAATATAGGCAGACTTGAAATTCATAGACAAATTGATATCAAAAATTTTATATAACTGATTGTAGACAAAATTGTATTATTAAGTCTATTTTATTATAATGTTGTATAAATTGTTATAGGATATAACTGACAAATCATGTTGCCGTATCACCATATGCAAACCCGCTATCATTAAAAAATAATAAGCTAAAAAAACAATTAATGGCACTAATAGGTATAAAATAATTTTACATTTTTATATTTAATTTTATTAAACCGATTATCCTTCGACAAATACTAAACTAAACGGATGTTAAATTATATATGTTGAAGTACTTGCATTGAGATTATAAACACCGATACCAGTTGAACATCTTTTATGTTAGCAACTTGGCTATTAAGCGAAGATCATACGTGAAGAGTGCATAATAGCTCTAAAATAAATATTTATAAATTGTGATATTTGTAGGTCGGCATAATGTAGTGAAATATAGAAAAATCTTTTTACTTTTTTAATTATTGTTAATTTATAAATAAACGGACTAAAATATAATAAGTCTAAATAAACCATAAAGTAAGCAGGGATTTAACATAACTATTTTAATTACCTATGTTTTTTTAATTACCTATGATTTTTTCTATTTTTGAACAATTTTATATTTTATGAAAAGTAAACTCTGAATTTTATACGTTTAAAAATAATTCAGTAGGCTGAAACGGTGTGACATCTTGCCACTTTCATAGCTTCTCAGTTTCATAATTGTCTAAATAACCTACTGTGTAATGAACTTTTTGTCCAACTCGCACAAAATTGGCGCTTCCCACCCCTGCCCTGCGGAGAAAGCGGAAAGTCGCCTATATCAAACAACTGTGCTCTTTTCGATGTTTTTAAGTACTAGTGCGGAAAATAGCCTCGCGCACGTGGCTTCCGCGCCCTTCTAGTATACTTTTCCTCACGTGCACGTTGTTTTTTACAATAGCCCAATTCCGGCTTTCTACCGCATGCATAGAAAAGCTCCATTTTCTGCGATCTGGACAAGCGGACGGCGCATTTGCTACATAAATAACTATTACAAAACCCGTTGCGAAATATTTTACTTTTCGTAACGTTATAAAAAGTAAAACGTTTCCTAGAGTTTTGAAAAGTATCACTTTACATGCCAAAATTAGAAAAATAATATTACATACCTAGTATTAATAGTATTCTTAGAGACTGTATCTTGTTAGTGTAATAATAATTATGACTTTTATGAAGAAGAAGAAGGAATCTCTTTTCCAATCTAGTCATAGGACAAAAGGCATTTATAGTAAATCGATTTCTTTAATTACAGGAACGCCCGTACGTAATGGTAAGAGATGAAAAGAATTTAACAGGAAACTCGAGATATGAGGGTTTTTGTATAGACCTATTAAAATGGATTGCAGCTCAAGTTGGTTTCCAATATACAATCCGCCTTGTTCCAGATCATATGTATGGAGTATACGACCCTGACACAAAGGAATGGAATGGCATCGTTAGAGAACTCATGGAAAAAGTGAGTAGAGGAGTAGAGAATGTTATGACCATAATTAAGTACTCGATGAGCCTTCGCATTCTTGCAATGGACCGCTGACAAATTGCACAGTGCACAATAAACATTCTACACACGAAATAATCGATATTCTATGAAAATTGAATATGATTTCACTACTATTTTACTGACACAAGTAATATTGAGATCTAGTTTGAGAGAATGATGTTTTATGGTCTTCGGAGCAATACAAAATTTCGCCCCATGTATTTTTCAGACTTTTTTTGCATTGCTCTTAGTATTAGTACGTATTTTTACGACGAATACAATACTTTTCTTATTTCAGTGGTGATATAGACGTAATTTATAATACAGACATCATTGTCATTCAATGTGATTTTTTATGTGATTATATGAATTAGTTTCTGTATATTGAATTCTTCTTAATCTCCATATTGATTTCCTCCTTATATTAACTCATATTATAGACTTAAGTTAAATCACTTGTAGACCCTTTTTATTGAACAATTGACTTGCTTAATATGTACATTTTTATGAAATCTAAACATTTTAAGGCATATTGAGTTTACAGATCTAGAAAATCAAGAACATTATTCCATTAACAGATTTAGCAATTTTCGTCTGCGTATAATTAAATATCGCTTTTTATTCTAGAGGGCAGATCTGGCGGTGGCTTCCATGACTATAAATTACGCCCGAGAAAGTGTAATTGACTTTACAAAACCGTTCATGAACCTCGGCATAGGTATTCTATTCAAGGTAAGAATCGTAGCGAATTGTAGACTAAGGCTTAATGAATTTAGTTGTGTGCTATAATTAGAAAATTTGTGATTTATACACTAATAACAAAATTGTAATGAACGTGTACACTTTGTAAAGTGTAATTAATAGGACGCAACGTAAATTAAGCAGAGATTAATTAAAATGAGGTAATAGTAATTATTAACTTACCGGAGTAGGAAACCCCAGTTTTACAGGATATTCATTTTCTTTACAAAAGCCTCTTATAAAAGTAGAAGGCAATAAGTAAAGAAGTAAGTAGAAGACGTTTAAAGGTATATATACAAGTTTAAAAGTATTATATTACAATATATTGAAAGCCTAGTGTGCTGGAGACATGTCCACAAAAAAAAAGAAAACCTGCATACGCCCAATGACTAGGCGCATATAAATTATTATTACGCATTTTTTAAATGCGCGACCATTATTCATTCAAGATATTTTAATCCAGAGTTATCAAAATTTATGTATGCTCGTTTGTGACGCTCCTTCTAGCTATAGTCCGGAATTTTCACTAGTGTCGCCAAAATCTATTTAAAGTGCAGGAATACCACTTTTCCATACAGGCGGCACTGTAGAGGCCTCGAGGAACTACGAGTAGAAAAGACGGACGTGTTTCACAGAAACGTGCTATCTAAAGCAATACACTGGTTAAGGTTCTAACAGGTTTATTATTCCTTAATACATTTGTCATTATCCATAAACTATACAGACATATACATATATGCAGGTTAGTCAGTCTGCATAGAGCCAGTTATTTTATAGGGGGGGGGGGAGACTTTAAAGCGTAGTAACCGATGATAACAAAGATACGTTATTGGGATACAAAATGGCGATTAATGTTGACCAGACCAAGCGATGTTATTTTATGTGGAGTAAGCAACAATAATGGGCATATATATAGAAGAAACTAGCGGACCGTTAGGGAAATGAGAGTCTTATAGACGATGAAAACGAATTGCGTGAGCATAAAGTTGGATAATCTTCATTCCTGTCGGTTATTAAACACTGTGGGAGTTACTTGTGTCACTACTCGTCACCCAAAGTTCCCTGCCTCTCTCTAACAGGCGAACTTACTTCTTCCCCGGTTTGGTTCACATAGCACACTTTTAACGGTTTTCAAGCGGTAATTTTTTACATCTTTGTGACTTAAGAAACAAAAATTTCGCTAATGATACCACCATAGATTAAGTGAGTATCACACACATAATTTTTATCATAATATACAAAGATATCTTAAGACATTATACCGTTTTTCGTGTAGTGATACTTATTACTCATAATTTGGTAAATAAATAGATTAGCAATATGAATAATTATCCCGCAATCGTTGCTTGATTAAAAAAATAACACGACATTGAAAATATTCTCTGCTTATTGTGTTCACTAACATTATCTGCATGCATTATATTACAACTGACATCCCATTGTTATTGCAGTTTAACGAGCCATGCTATATCTGTATGATATAGACCTAAGTGAATAATATTTCGATTTATAACTAGTAATGTATTCTAATTTAGTTAGGCGGAAATCTACGCTGTTATTCTACTTGAATAACGGAATAGTACATTGTGTATCAAGGGCGGAAAGTAGGCTATTTCAACAAATGTGAAGTTATCGTCTCGCTTCGTTCGAGCCGATCTTATACGAGTGACGCCTGTTACGAGTTAAGCCTGTGATGCACATAGTACATTTTTAAGTATTGGCTTGAACACATCAAAATGTTTTCCAGAGGTTACTTTAGTATTCCACAAACAGTCATGCATCCACGTCTCGAGCATTTTTGAATATTGAATGATTCAACGATCATTGCAAAGAGTCGGCAGGTCGACACTTTCTTGCTGCGACTGACTGACTGTAATGGTTCAAAAAAACTTATGGGAAACATTTTCAACCAATGGAAATATTTCAACCTCAAAATGCAACAACATCCTTTTTTATGCCCCATGGTTTAACAACCGAGTAATTTTTTTAAATGCAGACATTAACTTCCACCCATTTCTTTAAAATAAATAGCAAAATCTAAAATATTAAAAACGATAGGATCGCTCCTAATGAACAGGAATATTGAAGGCAGTAAGAAATCTTTTCTACTAAACTTTCTACTAAAAAAACTTCTACTTCTACTAAAAAATCAAACATTTGGTTGAATGTACCTCTCACATATACCTACTCACTTAATTTCTAGACTAATTGTATAATACAATGCAGAATATCGACGTCTATTATTATTGAACATCTATCGAATTATTATTATTTAGAACAGAAATATTGTCTTTTTGCTCGAAATTCTGAAGTCTAACTGTTCTTTGTTATTACTGGCGAATCCGCCATAAATTCAAATATCTGAAATCTTCAATGAGTAATTTCGTCTTATTCTGCTGTACCACGTTTTCTTGTACCTTTCATTTAATTGATCAAAGAACCGCTGGTTTTGCTTAACATTTAATAGATATATTATACACAACTTACTTTGTATACGTGTACAACTTATGTATGAAAATACCTAACATTAATTTTCTATCTGCTCATGATTTTGTATACAAGATATTACCCTTAAAATACTATTACTATTATTTATTATTTCATTTCGAAAAATGTATTTGGAACAAATGTACACAAAACTTTTAAGCATAGGAATATTTAATCTAAAGAAAGACAGATGCGATATTTGTGTGCAGTACGAAAGCAAAAATTTAAGTAAAGAAGAATGAAAAGACATATGGAAGAAAAGACAGGGATCAAGAAGAAAAATTAAAAGATAACTTAGAAGCCGAAAAGAAAAACTGTTATGTCATTTGCATGGATTTGCAAGCAGTTAAAACATGTCCAGCGATAAATTCAAGTAGTTTATACTTTAAAACGAAATTATTGTGTCACAATATTACAATCTACTATTTAACAACAAAAAATACTACATATTACTGGTTTGATGGAGACCCGCGCGGATCTTCAGGCATCCACATTTGCATCCATGATAGTAGATTTTCTAAAACCACTTGGAAGAAGACAAGCTCTTTACCGATTATTATATTTTCGGATGGTTGCACGTATCAGGACCACAATTCAGTTCTCAACAATGCTCTTCTTTCTTTTTCTGCACAATAACAAATAGTAGTTATACAAAAATTGCTCATAAAGGGCCATATATATATATATATATATATATATATATATATATATATATATATATATATATATATATATATATATATATATATATATATATATATATATATATATATGTGTGTGTGTGTGTGTGTGTGTGTATTGTAATTGTATTGTAATTGAATGATTTACATAATATGACAGTATGTTTTATTGTTACATAATAATTTTATTAACCAAAAGAAATAAAATCTGCTGAATAAGGAATTATGTAATATTGATGTATATCTGCACGAAGTTTTCTGTGAATAGTTATATACAGCAGTTCTTTGCCAATTCCATATTAATAGATCCTCTATCCAAGAGATAGTATCCTCTCGACGCGACGGCAAGAAAATTCTCATATCGTATTCGAGGCTGGTCTTCGAGTCCCTCGATATAAAAAGTAATCACAAAATGTTGCAACGCCGAATTTAATTTGTTTATTCCTCGTTTCGCGTGCATTTGCAATACACTGATTCTACAAATTAAAGTCATAATTTTAACTCGTCCAATAAGTCATTTTGCATTACATTTCTGTAAAACCTTTTAACTTTTTGCAGTTACGGCAGTTGTTGTATATGCATATTTTGCCTTTGACATACGTCATCACCATAATTGTAGATTTCTATTTTTATTTTCTCATAGTCAATATTTTCAAATGTCAGTATTATTTATGCTGTTTTCTTTAATCAGTTGAATCTTTAATTCCACGATATAACATGTAAAAACTCTAAATGTTTATATATCGAAGTTAGTTTTTAAATGTTGCCTTAAATTGTATATTAAAACTATTTGTTATTGAGTTTTTTTATAGTTTAGTTAGCGGTCTATTATTTTCACGCCATAATCTGACACCAGGAGACAAACTGCCCGCATCTTGAACATTTTTTCGGTCGTCTAATTCTTCGAAGAGTAAAACCCCTAATATTTTACTTGCCAAATATTTTATATAGATAAAGCATCAGCTGTTTTATATCATTGCCGAGTGATGATATATCTGCTAAGCGGATTTCGTTTAACATATAATATGCGTTCAAGAATAACATACATTATATACAATCCTATATGGTAAATATACTTGATTATTAAATGAATACAATACAATGACGTGTGGAAAGTCTGGGTTATCTCTCGGTCTTTTTGGCTTTGAGATATAAAAAGCTTTATAATCTGACTTTATTGAAAGGTGAACGTTATCAATATTTTGATATTTTTCGGTTCAAACCCATAAAATTAGTAAGTTCAGTGGATACCGAAGTCACTAATTACCTGTGAACGCCACTGACCGTTGCGCAACCAAGTCAAATGATTTCCAACTATAGTAGGGTATCGAACCTACTCGGAACTTTCTGTAATTTTGGTGAAAGAAAAATTTGAAAAAAGTATACTAATATCTAAGTTTATTTCCACTGTTTAGTCGTAATGTACATAACAGTTAAATTGGAATTAAAATTGCATGTAACTCAAATTGCATCCAATTGCGTCCAATTGACTCCAGTTACATTAGAAACTAAAATTGTAGTTACATTTAAGTCGTGCAAAGTGGTACAAAAGTTACTGAACAACCAAGTTTTCAGGTTAAGGGAACCGTATCGTATCTATAGCATAGGTACCGGTGAAGTTACAAAAAGGAGTGCACACTCGACAACTTCTACTTAGTTGATGTAAAATGGCCTCGGAAACTGGCCTAGCAATATGGCCCTCAATCAACACTAGGAATTAACGTAACCCAGGGTCTCAATTTTGCCCTCGCCTATCATGGCGAAGACGATAGCTTCGAGAACAGGTCACCTGCTATAAATCTGTCCACATAGCCTAAGCGCGCTCACAGAGAACAATATAACAGAAAGAATACGGACAGTGGCACTACCGTATGCGTTGAGAATGGTCAATAATGTTCTATGAAAAAGAACAAAATACCACAGCACAAATGTGCCGCAACAAAACTCGTAATATATATGCCCTGGGATCTAATCATAAATGTTAGAGGGAGTGAGTAGTTGCTTTTTATCACATTCCATTCGAGCTTGTAAACACTTACACCATTTACTCATTCAGAAAAAGCACTTACAATATCCTCTCTATACCCAAGTTGTCAATTAACTAAAGCGAACGTAACAGTGTATACATCACTCATTCAATAAATGTTACTGGTTGTGAGGAAATTAGTACAATTGGCTCAGAACCAGAACAATTGTGGTTATTGCTAAAAATGCCAAATGTAACGTTCGAGCTTAGTGTCTTATATAGACCCCCTTCCAAAACTATTGTACAAGGATGATCTAAATATAGACCTGCTTTGTATGAGTAATTCATATAGACCGGGGAGGTAGTGACAGATTTTCAGGTAATTTTGCCCAGTACCTATACCTTTTGGAAGATATTATCATAGTTACATCAAAGGTTCCAGCCCTATCCAGTGGCTAGGACATAGCTCTCTAAAGTTCCTGGGTACCAGCATCGGTTGTCTCAGGTGTCGCATGCGTTTATGCAGGAAAGCGGGGCAATTCATCAGAATATGCCCCGCAGTCTCCTCATATTCCAAGCACCCTCTACACTCAGGGTCTTCCACAAGACCCATTATGTAAAGGTATCTGTCGTCTTAGGTGGCATTTGATAGATGGCATCTGATTTGGTTCCAGCAGCTGTCTAATCCTTCGAGCGGCGGGACCAGATATGAGTTCTTCAGCCTGCCTCATACCTGGGGCAGTTGTCCAACAATGCTGAGACATTTGTTGGGCTGAAGCCTTCTTTGAGAGAACCGCTGTGCTTCTGGCCTGACTCCTACAAAGGGTTCAGGCCCAGTAGGTGTCTCTAAAGTGCCCAATTTGGCCAACTGATCAGCCTTCTCGTTTCCCGGTACACCAGCATATCCCGGGACCCATATAGGGCGTATATTATTCCTCTGAGAGAGCATCTCGAGGACAGTCTTGCACACGTAAGTCTCTGGACACTGTGATTCTTTAATTTATCATTTTTTATTATCAGAATATGCATACCATAATACCCTCCAAAGGGCATACTAGGCAAAATCACGTCTGAAAATCTGTCACTACCTCCCGGTCTAACGCTCTTTATTTCTAGATGTAATGGATACCTACAACTTGACACAGATTGTAAATAATCCAATTCGAATAATAGGTAAAAAAAACATTCTTCACTTGACGTTGTTAGTAACATTGGCCTAGTTTCATCAGTTAGTCATATTGATATGCACGATTAAGTGACCATCAACTGATATTATTGTGATCTGAACATCTGATCTCCCAAAATGTTAAACTTATTTACTGTTAAACTAGTTACTGTTGAAATTTTTAATTTGTTTAATTCAAAGTAACTGAACCGTGGTTGACTGGTGTGATTAAAATCATGATAACAGAAAGAGACAAGTTATTAACTAAATATAGAAAAAGTAGGGACCATACTCATTGGAGCGCTTATAAAGAAATGCGTAATTATTTGACTAGTGCTGTTCGTAGAGAACAACTTATCTGGGTTACGTACACCGAACCAAGTAAACCATGTGAAAGGTTCTAAATGATATCAATATTTATAATAAACGAAAAGAAGTAATAATTCCTTCTCTAAAGAAAGTCGACGATATTAAATCATATTTTGTAAAGTCTATAGAGGATATTCGTGAACATGCAACGGAGAGCATGTTCACGATGATAGAATTCTTACTTGAGTAATAAAGTCAATATGGATGAAATTAATTCTGATTTTATAACAATATGTCATGAGGATGTGTTAAAGACTATTGCTGGAATATAGTCCAATGCTGCAGGTTTATATGATATAACATGACAAATGATTCAATTATGTATGCTGTTCATAATACCATACCTTACAAACATCTATAATACTTGCCTTGTTAATGCGACATACCTAGATTCTTGGAAAAAATCTGTTGTCTTGCCTCTGGCTAAGGTTAGTAATGCCGAAAACTATGCTGACCTTAGACATATTAGTCTTCTTCTAGTGCTGCCCAAGATCTCTGGAAGAATATTGTTTAATCAAGTTATAGAATACTGGTCAAAAAGCAAGGCCTTTGATACTGTAAATCATCTTCTATTGTGTGCCAAATTGAAATATTATAAATTTGTTAATTGAGCTGTAGCGGTACTTCAGAGTTATATTATAAGTTGGGTTCAATGTGTCTTGGTTGATGGTCAGGCATCAAACTTGGTAGACAATAAAATAGGGGTGCCGCAGGGATCTATCTTTGGATCTCTATTATTTATCATATATACAATGGGTATTCACAAAATAATTACTGATTGTGATTTATAGGAATATGCTGACGACACTCAGATTTACTCTAGTTTTATAAAAGTTGCAATTGTAGCACAAAGGAGAAATGAGAAAGGACTAATAAAAATATCTGGTCATTCACAGAAACGTGCTTTAAAATTGAATCCCTCTAAGTAGTCAGTTATATATTTTGGTGAACTTCGTGAAGAGGCTAGTGTAAATCTCAGATTGTCATTAAATGATGAAATTATATCAATACAATGACATAATAAGGTAAAATATTTGGGAGTAACTGTGGACTCTAATCTGCGGTTTAGCAATCATAGTAATATAATTATACAAATATGTTACCTGTCATTGAAAAATACTATAGTAGGTTTGCTTAATAGTTCTTTAAAAATATATCTGAGTGAATATCTAGTACTATGTCATAGTCGCACAGAATGCATGCATAAAGTTAATATATCTTATCATTGACAAATCATGTTAGTTATAAATTAACACCTAAAGGAACATCTGAAGTTGGGAACAAAATCACATGTACCCTGTATGCAAAAATTTTCTAGTTATAAGCAGCATGCACATTAAAGCTTTACCATTTACATACTTGTATTTCAGTACCTATAACATGAAACATTCTTTTATTGACCAAGACTATTGTTATCTCACCAATTCTAGGTCCCGACAAGCCAACCCACTCGACTATTCAGTTTTATGAACCCGTTAGCAGTGGAAATTTGGCTATACGTTTTAGCAGCATATATGCTGGTGTCATTTACATTGTTCGTAATGGCCAGATTTTCCCCGTACGAATGGAATAACCCTCATCCCTGTCACCAGGAATCAGACATAGTTGAGAACCAATTCTCGGTGTCAAATAGTTTTTGGTTTATAACTGGGACATTCCTGCGACAAGGATCCGGCCTGAACCCCAAGGTTTGAGAATGAAATTTTATATGCATGAACATGTTATGTGATGTGAGAATAAAACTTAGACTTAATGTGTTTAATAAGATTGGTTGTCTGCGGTCGGATAAGTGACTTGATATAGTATAAACATTTATGTATGCGGGGATTGAAAATGAGTTATGTTTCGTAGATGTAGCAACTTGATTATAAATTACTTTCTTGGATTATATTCTGGACAAGAGTTTTCCATTAAGTGTTCTGGAACTTGGAAAGAACCCTGTTTTTCGTCTTATACGAAATGAGCCAACAAAATTATTGCATTTCGCTTAAATTACTCGCTTTTCAACTAGATCGCGACACACTTATTTCGAGCCACTAAAGAATGTTATCTTAGTCACATAATTACGTTTATCTCTCTTCGATACGGATACTCTCGGATGATTTCTATTGCAAATCAAGAGCATAGATTTACAAGAAATATGTTTATTTTATCAAATTTCTAGAAGGCTTTCTTCCTGTTTCACATGTAAAATTGTGGGATGCTCAAATTTTTTTGTAAAAAACGAAAAATGGACAAAACATGTATTTTCTTGAACCTGTATATTTTTGAAGGTTCACATTCTATACGCATTTATTAGCAACTCTGTGAAAACAAAATTTCAACAGGCGCCAGTTCACAGTCTTCATGAACACTTACTTGTAAAGCTATTTTATTCTCATTTTTTTTAATTTCATTTATTGCGAAAATTGAAATTTTATTGATTTTAATGATTTTTATTTTATAAAAGAGCATTAAATTCTTTTCTCATGGGTAGAGACTTCAAAATTAAGACAATTTTTAAGCAAATGAATTTGAAATATGGAAGTGGTATTAATATTGTAAACTTTTTGTGCAAGTATCTTACACCTTGATTTTGTCTATCAGTGCGCTATCACTATGAAGAAGAAAATATAATTTTCAAAGATTTTCTGACATTTATTAAATGGAAATCATGTTTTGTGAAGAAGATTATACCAAAATTTTTTTTTATAAAAATAAGAAGCTACACTGCCCTACGACACCTAACTATCTTAGACTAGTAAAAATATAGGACATTCAGAGTCCTAATAAATACATAAACAAGAAACAGAAATATTATGCATGCATATACATAAGAATTAAACATATACAGTCAACAAAGGTTATAAAAAAAGGTTTTGTTGTTTATTACCTTATGTTCATCAAAGTTAATCGAACGTAAATAAACCTTTGAACAAGCACACCCGCACTACACTGCCCTTCTTGAGAATTTTCCCTCTCGCGGTGTTATGCTGCAATCTGCAAACTGGAACTCGAAAATGGCGTCTCTCATCTGTTACGGTGTTTATCTGATACTGGACCGCTTCCATTTCTTTAGTTAATATAGAATCCTATCGGATATCTGGAAACTTACCTATGTAGACCTATGACCTCATGGCAATCTACTTTTGTTAAAAAAAACTTGCTGTAATCACCTGGAATCTGCATAAAACTTGATACACACGTTAACAAACACTTTAGGTTACTTTTTAAAATCTTACTTTTGAAAACTTACTCTTAATTTTCTACTTTAAACTTAATATTTTTACAGGCACAACAATTACGTGGCAATCTCCTTGAATGCCTTTTACGTTCTCTCATTATGTATTACTAAGAAAATGGTTTTATGAAACAAAATACAACTTCCTTGGTTACCAAGTATGGTAACTTTTTGTTCGACCAATCACAAGCCTTTACTAATTTTGACTTTCCCTATTTCACAATAAATATGCACTGCAAGTACTTTTCAAATTATATCTAGGATATCTGCACCCTTCAGTTTACTTTAGTGTTATTATTTTCGGATGCTTCCAATTTGGAATCAACCGACAGTTATATCTTTCTGCGAGATTAAGTCACTAATATAATCTGGAATCCTAGCG
>CAXKVY010001358.1:0-29466 GCA_964058915.1 Tetropium fuscum | reverse complement strand
ATACGTAACAATGCACACTTATTCTATTGATTACAATACTACTCGGTCTCTGAATCAAGAGTATATGTTTGAGAGTCATCCATTTCTCGCATTCATTGTATACACCACCAGATTGAATACTGTGGCCAACAGTCTTTATCAAGAGAACTTATATCTACATTAGATGTACCACAAGGTTCTGTGCTAGGACCGTTGTTTTTTAATATTTCCATTAATGATATTATAGTTGACATTGGTGTAAATTTCTTATTATATGCGGACGATATGAAGTTGTACAGTAAGGTAAATTATGTAAAGGATTGCCTTGGTTTTACAAGCTGCCCTTGGTAAAATTATTAAATTGGATAACTTGAACAAATTACACATTCTGTAACCTCGGTATAACTTTTGACAGTTAACTGTACTTCAACTATCATATCTAAGTATCTGGATACAACTATCCAGCTGTATTCTTTAGGACTGCAGTCTTCAAGCCTCCTGTTTTCCATTGGCCACTCTGGGCAGGTGCCCAGGGCCCCGCGGTCTATGGGGTCGATAAATATATTTATTTTGCGGAAATCGAAGGATTTATAACAGATAATTACTGTCTACAATATCTACTTACGCCAGTTTTTTGGTACTCAATGAGCCTAACAATAGCAACACTGTCTGGCTGTCCATCACAAGGTGAAACCTCTAAATTATTTTTAGTTTTATGTATCTAATAGCGATGTAACAGGTAAATAACAGTTGAAAATCTAGAACTTTGCTTACCTTTTCCTTGTGCCTGTTTTAATAAAATAGTCTCTATCATAATCAAAGGGTGCCCATTATCCTAAAGTGCCTCCAATAGGCTACAGACGGCACTGACTATCTTCCAAAGTCACATTCCGCCACATGTAATTTACATAAACCGTTTTAAGGATTTTCTGTTGTACAGAATTGAAACACGGTGAGATACTAGGGGAATATAATTTCTTTACGCGCTTAAGAAAGCGGTCACTTTTCTTTTTCTGTGAATATTCGGCTTTATAAAGTTCGCATCTCGCTGAATTAACGCTCTTATAGCTTTTAATGCCTTACATCAGAGCAGCGAATTTTCATATTTCAGCAATTTTGAAATCGTCATATGAATCTGTAGATGTCAATAAGTCTGAGATTTATGGTATTGGGGATACTTGGGGCAAGGATTTGATTTTAGCTTTGCGATAAAAAGACTCAGTTAAATTGCACCCAGTAAAAGCATGATATGCAGAAAGTGCACAACAGAGAAGTTCCAAGTTCGTCTGCTAAAAGATTACAGTTTGTTATTTTCGTTACTGCCTTCTCCGAATTCGCGGTAGACATGAAAACAGACAAGTAGACAAGTTACGGTAGACAAGTTACGGAGATTAAAGACATAATTGTCTCCACTATTAATGAAACCCTTTCGCAAAATAAGGATTTAATACAAACCATAGCTGCCGCTGTCGTACAGCAGGTTAAATGTGAAATAGAGGATCGGCTAAAGAAGTACGAAAAAACTGTAAGTACTCTTACTAATGAAAACAAAACATTACAACAAAAACTGAACATAGTGGAACAGTATCAGAAAAGAAAGACCATACGAATATTTGGATTAAAGGCAGAAAAAAATAAAACTGTGTCCGATAATGTTATTTCTACAATAAATAATAAATTGGAATTAAATATGAGCCCGCACAACTTGGAATATGCTTTTTCTAAAGGGAAAGGTCCAGTAATAGCCTGTTTTAAAAACTACAGTGATAAACGTGATGTAATGAAAAACAAAAAATATTTAAAGGATTCTGGATTATTTTTCGCAGACGATCTAACAGTAATGAATTCTATTCTACTTAAAAAAGCTCAAGAAAAATATGGGAAAAATAAAGCATGGACACTTGATGGTATTGTTTTTTGCGATAATGGAAATGGAAAGCAGAAAATTCAAAATATCGAGGATCTATAAGGAACTGAAAACTAACGTTTGATCAACTCAGTTATTTTTGTTCTATTGAAGGATATAATATATAACAATATATGTATATACATATATATATCAATATTTATATAGATTTAATTAATGCAGGAGGGCTAATTATTTTGTAAAAATCAAATTCGAATTAATTATATTATTATTAGTTTAATTGTTTTTTTTAGTGGTAGTTATCAATAAATTTGTTGATTAATATCACATTACTAACGAATTGTAAATCATTATAGATTCAGTAACATGCCTGATAATAAGAATTTAACTTTCGTTCATTTAAATGCACGTTCTTTAATACCGCACATATTATTTTTTAGGGATTTGATGTCACGTAAAAAATACTCGATAGTGGCAGTTTCTGAGACATGGTTAAGTAATCATATTCATGATAATGCAGTTGTTTTAGATAATTATAAATTATATCGGCAAGATAGAAATAGTAGAGGAGGAGGTGTTGCCTTATACGTAAGTAATTTTTTAAGAAACAAAAGGATAATAACGAGTAAGGTAGGTGAAACAGAGCAGCTATGGATTGAAATTTGTCATGAGAATCAAACTTTTGCTGTTGGTGCTATTTATAGGCCACCAAATCTGTCGGTTAATCAGTTTTTTTCAGACCTTGAGGATACACTGAATATATTAATTCCCAGATATGATTACATATTATGTGGTGGGGATTTTAACATAGATTATTTTCAAATTGAAAGTAATGCATATAAGCATTTATCTAATATTTTAAATAGCTATGATTTAGAACAAATTATTGACCAACCAACACGAGTCACTGCTAGTAGTTCCACTTTACTTGATTACGTAATCTGTTCTAAAAATTTAAAAATAATTGAAACTAGTGTTTCTGACATCTCCGAAATATCTGATCATCATCTTATATCTTGTATGCTAGATATAAGTAAAATTAAAATTAAGCCGTTCATGTATACCTTTCGAGATATAAAAAATATTAACCACGATAATCTTTTAAATGATTTTTGTACCCTTCCAACTGGGGAATTGTATTATTTAAATAATATTGAAGCTAAAATTGGTCTACTTAATAAATTCATAATTGATATATTTGACAAACACGCACCAATAAAAACCATACTAATAAGTAGGAAAAAATCGCCATGGTTGACCGATACAATAAAACAAATGATCAAGTTAAGGAACAGAGCCGGCCTCAGATATAAAAGATCAAAATTGCCAGCACACTGGAACTACTATAAACAGCTTCGTAATGAAACAAATGCCGCTATTTCTAGAGAGAAAAAAGCTTATCTTGAATATTCTTTGAGAAATAATAATAATATATGGAGAGAATTAAAGTCATTAAATGTACATAAAAGAAAACCACGTCAACAGATTCCAGACACAGTTGGTGATGCTAATATTATTAATAATTATTTTATAAACTCCAGTAAAAGTGATTTTAGTGTTAACGAAGAAACTATTGAATTCTACAATAATAATATCAGACGTAACACCGGTACTTTCACCTTTAAAATGATTACCGAATATCAAATATACCTAGCACTAAAATCTGTTAAATCTGAGGCAGTTGGTGTCGATGGTATTGGAGTTGGACTGCTTTTACATCTGTGTCCGTATGTTCTGCCGCTGTTAACGCATATTATAAATTTCTGCTTTGAGAATGATGTTTATCCATCTATTTGGAAAAGTTCTAAAATAATACCATTACCGAAAACTAATAATGTCTCAGATTTAACAGACCTAAGACCAATCAGTATATTACCAGCTATGTCTAAAGTAAGTGAAATAATTATGAACCAACAAATTAGGGAGTACGTGGCATTGAATAATATATTACCTTCAAATCAGTCTGGTTTTCGCAAAGGGTATAGTACGACAAGCTCATTGCTCAAAGTAGTAGATGATATTGTTCAGTCATCAGACAATAATGACATTACTATATTAGTATTACTAGATTATAGTAAAGCATTTGATCGCATAGATCAACGGCTACTGCTGGCAATATTACATTACTTTGGATTTTGTCCGAAATCAATTGAGTTAATGAAACAATACATTACTGGCAGATGTCAAAGAGTTACGGCCAATAATAAAAACTCGGATATATTACAAGTAAGTCAAGGTGTCCCACAAGGATCGATATTGGGCCCTCTCATGTTTATTTTATACACAGCTGAGTTTCAAAATGCTCTCAAGGCTTGCAAATCACATTTTTATGCTGATGATACTCAGCTGTATTATTCATTTAAAGAAGATGACATTGAAAATGCTTGTAACCGAGTTAATCGAGACTTATCATCACTCATTGAGTTATCAAATGATTTTTGTTTATCAATAAATTCATCGAAATCCAAAGTAATGATATTTGGTAGGAAACAAGCAAGAGAAAGGTGTGTGGAACGGGTTGATATTAACATAAAAAACGACCACCTTGAAGTAACAAACGTATCGAAAAATCTAGGTCTATATTTAGACTCCAAATTAAAATTTACAGAACATATTAACCATATTATTAAGAAATCTTTTGCTAATCTAAAATTAATTTATGCAAGTAAGGATATGTTAACAAAGAAAACAAAAAGGTTGTTATGTGAAGCTCTTGTGTTGTCGCATATAAATTATGCCTCAATAGTATATTACCCTTTCCTACGTCAAGTCGATGCCCAGCGATTACAACGGTTACAAAATAGTTGTATTAGACTAATTTGTGGAATTAGAAAATACGAATCGGTGTCCTCGAGTCTGAGGGAAACTGGTTGGCTTAATATCAAAACTAGAAACTTTTTCCACAGCTGTTGCTTTTTTCACAAAATGCTATTAACTAAGTCACCCCCTTACTTGTACAATAAAATTACCTACAGAACAGATGTGCATAACATTAATATAAGGCACAAATCAACGCTTGCCATCCCAAAGCACAAAACTAGCGAATTTCGTTCTGGATTCTCATATCGCATAGCTTCTCTTTACAACTCCATTTCTGATGATCTCAAGATACTGCCATACACAAGTTTTAAGATACGCCTTAAAAAAATGCTTTTACAAAACATATAATATGTAATATATAATTTTAGTTAAAGTTTTATCATATAGGTTGTTGCTGCGTCTAAAATGATTAAATTAACTAATTGCTTATATATAAACGTATAACTAAAATAATTATGTCTAGGTTGCATGAATACATTCTCTTTTTTCTGGGTTGAGTGGAAGAACAGAGAACTTTTAAGATTCTCTGAACTCTGCCCTTTATACCCCAACTGTATATAATTGTAATAAATTAAATAACGTAATTGTAATTTGGGTTATAATAAAAACGATTATTATTATTATTATTAAAACATTGTGCGACAGTTTGTGCATGTTGCCAAGAATAATGATTATAACATGATGTGGTATTTTGCTCTTTTCATAGAACATTATTGACCGTTCTGAACGCATACGATAGTGCCACTGCGTCCGTATTATTTAGTTTCTATTGTCTTCTATGGTTATCGCTTAGGCTAGGTAATCAGATTTAAGGCAGGCCACCTATTTCGTCTTCGACGTGAGACTTCGTGTTCCTCGTGTGAGACGAGTCCATTGGCCTTTCTTTCTTGTCGAGCGTCGTGAGTAGACGCTACGAAATAGTTTCAAATTTATAAAATTGTTTCCTTATTAATAAATATGTAGTTACTTCCAAATACTTGGGATCTTTTAAGGAAATCACTGTCATGTGTTGCTGTGGTTTGGTTATTAACACATTATCGACTATATGTCGGATCGAACTATTTTAAATGAGGTAAGAGATTTTTTTTACCACGAGGACATTTTCTATTTTCGCCTTTTCTGTGTTCTTCAGACCCTGCGATACGTTGATTCCTAGTATTGATTGAGGGAAATAGCAATAGGCCACTTTCCGAAGTCGTATAACATCAATTCAGTAAGATATTTCTGCAACTAGCAAAGAACCATTTTTATCGCTTTGGAATCTGTTTATTTGGTAAAATAGTTTTATCCATTCTAAGTACGTGCTTCAATTGGCATTCAACAAATAGTAAAAACAACTTTTTTTTCTTATACTTTCGCTTATCACTTTTTTCGTAGAAGTCGCAAACGTCGCCAATGTTCAATCAATCTAGACAAATTAAATTATCGCAAAATAATTTTGATGGTTGGAAGGCAACTTTAAAAAAATATATTTGAAATTTTGAGGTTATCATACTTTGAGGTTACATACATATTTTGAGGTTGAACAATATCATACTATGATATTGTTAGGTTTATAATGATATTGACCTATGCGAGAGGCAACTGCTGTAATTTTGAAAATGACATTACAAATTAATAATTAAATTAAAAATTCTTTCGGCTTCTTAACCGTAATAATAAAGACAAACCAAAAATTCAAAAAGCATGTTATAAAGAGTAAGAAAGGCTTTACTATTGACTTCTTTTTTAATTTTCACAAAAATCGATTTTTCGAAATAAACAAATTCAAATAACGAAGTAAATTTTTGGTATAAAGAATCATTTTACACGAATTTAAAAAAATATTGCGTAACTTGCAAAATATTGCACGATTGCAATTTCTAGATTACGAATAATAACATTCCTTTTTTATGTGAACGTTGGTTATCAAATAGAGTATTACCTAATAGGTCTTCTTTATCTGTACCATAGTGGATGACATACGTGAAATTCAAATGAGGACCACTTAAATTTCTTCCCCAAACAAGCTTGAGTGTATTTCCAATTCCACGTGGTATAGTAATTTCGAGAATTTCTATGCTGAGTGGAATACTAGTCGCAGACTGATCCAAATTCTGGTCGTCTGATTCTTCATCATTTGGTGATATGTTACCTAATACCAGATTGTAGCGTGCTGTATCGTTACGTGCCTCGGAGACTGTATATGGCACCTAAAGGGAGTAAGATCTACATTATGCCTAGATAAGATAGAAACAAGATAGATATCTGTATTATGTCTAGATGATAGAGTCTACGTTTATATAATATTCTGTACAACATAATACCTATCACTGTACCGGGCAATTTATCAATGGTGGCGATCATCGATTTCTCGGAAACCGTTCGTCATAGATGTTGGTGGAAAAATCAATCAGTACTCTTTGCCTCATATTGTGGAGATGTTCCTTAGCATGTTATAAAGGAAAGTTTCAATGTCCAGTTATTTGTACTTGTTGCATCCCATAACTTCCTAAATTCCTTATAAGAGTTTTCCTTGATCATTTGTTGTATCGCTGCAATTAGTGCAGGATAATTAGGCAATTTTATTAGTAAAAATTTCTTAAAACAATATATAAAGCTGAAAATTGTAAAATGGGTAAAATAGGTATTTCTATTAGTATAGCGATTCTTAATTTCTTGTATTGCAGCGTATGCCGGGTGGTGGGGGCGTGGAACAGGTGGAAAGAAAAGACGGTAGGCGACCCGGCTGTTCAGTCGGTTTCTAGATATGTAGAACTTTGTTTTACTTTGTAGAACATTGTAGAACTTTTTTTCTACATGTTTCTAGAGGTTTGGAACTAGAATTTCTGAAAAATTACTCCAACAAAATTAACTTTATTTCATTTTTGGCCGCAAAACTTAACATCTGCTAAATTTAAAGTTCAAATTGAATCGGGAGATACCACATCGTGAATACAGCTTTCACATTTTCTAATGAAAATAAGAAAGGAGTTATAGTCGGCGAGGAAATTGATCTCCTGGTCATAATGATAGTTGTAGCAAGAAGTAATGAGGAATGTTTTGAATTAATGCCAACAACAAAGTTTAAGCCACAAAACGTGTTAACTAAGAAGCACTCAAAGAAGCACTTGGGCATGTAACCTATCACATTGCTTTTCTCCATGCAGTTACAGGTGGCGTGTGATACAATTTCTTCACTTTTGAATTAAGGCAAAAACAAGCTTTAAAAATTTTGCAATTGAACGAGACACTAAGGCAAAAAGTTTCTGCATTCAATAATACAAATAACTAAAGAAAATATTGCTCAAGCCGGTATTTCCTACAATTATTATATAACGCTTGTGTCTCGTCAGATGACTTAAACAAGATCAGATTTAACTGTTATAAAAATCTAAACTACCAGTTTATGGAAAGTTTGATCTCTGCACTACCACCAACATCTGGAGCAACAAAACAAGCTTTTTCATTAAGTTCAGCCTTAGCGTGGGGTAGAACTTCCTGCTACTGATTGAACTTCCTGCTACGGATGGAAGAAAAAAGTAACAGCTGTTGCCAATTCCTAGACTTGACCCTCTAGCCCCGAAAATTTATTGAAGTTGGTTATAACTGTAAAATTGACTGCCCAATGTGAAAATGGTGAAGCATGCAGCAACAGACATTCCATGCTAGTTGACGAAGAAGAACAGTCGGAGATACAAGAAGCTCCTTAGGTGAGGATTATAACAATCAAGCAAACGAACTTGGACCATCCAAATTAGCCAACTAAACTGTTCGAAGTATGGGTTTTTAATATGGGAAAATCATATAAAATCTTATAGAAAATTAATTTACAATTAAATATACAGATGTGATTGACAGATTTCAAGCAGGTCAACGGAGTTTTCTTTTGTTCTAGGCTACAATTGCGTTTGCTTTAGGCCAGCAAAATGGTGGCGGCTCGAAATTCTTAAAACACGGTTTCATTATAGCATTTTTGGCACATTTTTGATAATTCATTTGATTGGTTTTGTTATTTACTTTTAAAATAAAAAAAATTGACGAAACAATTTTTTTTATTATAACTTTTTTATTATATTATAATGGTGGTCAATAACGGCTGCCCACCATCACCCACAAGCTTGCCCATAAGGTACCTTCACACAAATTTTTAGCTTTATATTTTGTTTTTAGGTTGAATACGCTAATTACCCTGTACTAAATTGGTACTTATGATACGAGTATAAGGACCAGGCCCAAAAATCGTACTAATTATTGTTCCCCCAATATATAGAGCTAACGATTTCCGAGATATCGCCGGTCTTTAACGAATCACCCGGTTATAAACAATGATCAAATGTAAGTTGTTTTAAACTATTGCTAACGTCTTTGTTATTAAATATGCAATGTGTGTTGATTTAGCAATCTAGAAGTATTTCTTCCGTTGTCAATTAATTGTCCGCAAATTAATGAATTGTCAATTTATTTTTCAAGAAATTGGTGTTGTAAAACAGTTTCACAATCAGATACCTACTTGGGGTACTGGCCAGGTTTATTTAAGTTTACCGCCATATCGATTTCATCAAATTGACAAAAGCGCAACGTACGGGTTAAATGTTAACCAAACAAAAGCTTGTCGATCTAAGCATGGGCGCCAGTACACGTAAATAAGCAAAACCTAAAGAAAAAAATTATAATAAGCTGATATTTTCTAAATCCACAGTTGATATGGGTAGGAATACAGGATCAGAAAGGATCAGGAGCTTTTTCGTCCCTATAATGAGGTGCTGGTTTTCCATAATATTTCAGAAATAGAGGTATTGAAAAATATTGAGAATGAAATTTTCTATAAAACATGTCCTATAGGTAACAAAATAATGTAACAAAATTCCCAGTGCTTTTACAGGTAAGGACACCTAAGTCCTTTTCACCTAGTCAATAGTAATTTATTTAATGCACTTTATCTCAGGTATTGGAAGCGTTCAACTTTTTGGAAAGGGTTTATACTAGCTGGGGGTTAGACAATCATTTAATCTTAGTACGAGTGAACAATGAGTAAGCTGGGCGATATCAGAAGCAATACAACAGGCAATACAACATATTTCAAATCATTGGATCAAGTTTCTAATGACTGCAGAAATATATAATCAAAGGGAAGTAACTATATATAATATATATATATATATATATATATATATATATATATATATATATATATATATATATATATATATATATATATATATATATATATATATATATATATATATATATATATATATATATATATATACATATATATATATATATATATATATATATATATATATATATATATATATATATATATATATATATATATATATATATATATAGTGAGCTCGTAAAGTTTGGAATAAATTCAATTAATCGTTATTGAAGGATTTTCACAGGAAATCCTCGGACACGTCAACCTTATTTTATAAAATGTCACTTTTTTCAGCCATCGATTTTTTTTTTGTTTTGTTCGTTTTTGAGCTATGACGTCATCGACAATTTTTTTAAATGACAACCCATATTTTTCTTTACGGATTTCGATAGAGCACATTTTTCTGAGTGCGAATATGTCAAAAACATAGTATGTGTAAAAATGTGCTCTATCGAAAACCGTGAAAAAAAATATGGGTTGTCATTTAAAAAAATTGTCGATGACGTCATAGCTCAAAAACGAACAAAACAAAAAAAAATCGATGGCTGAAAAAAGTGACATTTTATAAAATAAAGTTGACGTGTCCGAGGATTTCCTGTGAAAATCCTTCAATAACGATTAATTGAATTTATTCCAAACTTTACGAGCTCACCGTATATATATATATATATATATATATAGATATATATATATATATATATATATATATATATATATATATATATATATATATATATATATATATATATATATATATATATATATATATATATATATATATATATATATATATATATATATATCTGTATGCTGGCATGTTCGTAAATTATTTTAAGAAATATATTATATATTAGTATGTCATATTTTTTTTTTAGTTACAAAACTACAACATATTTAACAGGGTTAAGAAGCCTTAAACATTCCACATTAATACTGGATAGGGCTGGAACCTTTGATGTAACTGTAACACTCGGAGTAGTTTCCACAAACATCAAAACACTTTCACTTCGCTCGACGCGCGTTTCGCCAACCAAGTTGGCATCATCCGGAGACGATTAAAACAGTTTTAATCGTCTCCGGATGTGTTTTGGTGTTTGTGGAAACTACTCCGAGTGTTATTCCACATTAAATTTCCTAGCTTATTTAAGAGAATTTTCCTGTAGTTTCATAGATTTTCCTGAACAGTGAATTTACTTTTGCTTGGCTCCTAAGTCTCCTGACTTAAACTCGTTGGATTTTTCTCTGTGGGCTCATTTCAAGCAACTGTCATTTCTCTAGTTAGGTACGTTTTTAAATATTTATTATTGAATTAAATATGTAGTTCGGGGTCTAAAACATTAGTATTATATTTTTTTGTATGTTTAATCGGTGCCTGGACATTTTTTACACTTATTATAATTCACCTCTTTAAAGGTTACTTAAATACCTGAACTGGTTTGAGAAATTATAGAAATAATCCTTTTTTAAAAGTGATTATTTCTGTATTTGATTATTAAATATTTGTGTACTTTATCATTGTATTTTATATATAAAATAAAATATAATTTGACAAAACATGTACCACCTACTTTATTCCTAAAATAGTACCTATCACCATTAATTATCATTATCATCACAAGTAAGTATTTTATTCTACAAAACAAAATCACATTATTTCTAAAAGAAATTAACATCAAATATATTATACATAACGAAAGGTACCTACCTACTAATAGTTAATAACATAGATTCATGGTTAATAATCAGAAAAAATAGTAAATTATCTAAGATCTAAGTAAAGGGCGCGCCACCACAAACTCACCCCTCTTTAACTTTGTTATCTACCTATGAACGGATTTGAAAGGCAAAAAACGTTCACTCAAAACAATCCGAACTTTTCATTGGCCGCTCTTCTGTAGATAAAAGATGCCGCTCTTCATAGACATAGACTAGACATTGAACATATGCGTAAAATCACAGATAACTTGTAGAATTAACTACATCGAATTTCCATTGTACCGAATTTCAATAGTCTATTGCTATATTCTCTAACATGAATAAACAGATCCGTTATTTATGAGGAATTTTAACAGATCCGTTAAAGTGTCCCTTCTGAATACCACTTTCTATATTTTAACATAACGGGGTGTTAAAAATTAAAACATAAACGGCTGGTTAATTTTAACAGATGTGAATGGGAATAGACCCGATAGAAAGTTTATTTAACAGTGCGAAACAAAACGTAATAGTCGACAGACAACAAATTAAATTTCTTACATCAAACATTTATTAATTATTAACAAATTTCATGAACAATATTATTCATAATTTAACCAAAATTTATATAAATAGTACTATTTAGGCTTTTATATTTATTCCTGGAATTATAGGTTCAGATGCGCGAAAAATATTTGATTCATTTATATTAATATGGTGGTTGGTCTGATTTCCACTCTATTTCAATTATCTACATTTCGCTGGCAATAAATCAATTATGAATAGCAATTGCTCCCTGATTTCCAGAGGAGTACCAGGAATAAAATCCTCACTATCACTCACTTGGAATAAAATCCAAGTAATAATTATCGTAAAGTAGAAAGTATCAAATGCGATGTTTAAATCATTCAGTATTTTTTTGTTTTACTATTGGTTTCTATGAATGTACTCTCAACGCAATTTATGGTGACTCGGCGCGAATAATCAACTTTATCAATATTATCAGGCTGTGTTATCGAGGTACCGTATTCAATATAACCAGACTTTCATTTTTGTATAACGCTACAGTTTACCATTTAATAACTTAAAAAGTAATAGAAACATCAATACAAACCTTTTCCTATACTAATGGTTTGATTTTTTCAATTTGGACCCGGAAGGACTCGTTCTTCATTAAAGAGCGTTATAATCATTTTTGAAGTATATTAAATATACAATAATATAAGATATGAACGGTTTTTGTAGATCTAATAGTTTCGAAGATACAACTTTTCAAAATTTGGCCAATTTTTTAAGTTACACGATTCTTAACAAATTTTCAGTACCATTGAAGTTCCTGAAGGCCTAGTATATTGTTTAAAAATTCTCTCCCACCATCTCAGTGGATTTTCCTAGGGTCTCAGGGGACTCCATAGTGACTCTTCCTCCTCAACCACTTCGGCAATAAAATGAGATATTTTTATTTACAAGCGTCGGTATGTGAAAAAATTACTGATATTATCATTACTTATTATTATATTAAAAAAGAAACACATGTGTAGTATATCGATGAAAAATATCTGAAAATCTGACCCCAATTTTGAGGACGTGTTTATTTTAATCAAATCTGTTACATGAATTCCCTCGCAGTGGATGCAAACTACGAAGCACTTCAGTCCAACCTTCCTGCAGCTGCAGACATTGCTGTAGCCCTTTTTGCCCCCGAGGAGATGATGTGGCGCCGCGTCTCTTGTCATGATTTGTTTTACATAATTGCCACGTGTTTTTGTTTTTTGGTAACATACAGTAGACAGGCTAGGTGAAATACCCTTTGAATTATTGATGATGCAAGTTTTAATAGAATAGAACATCATCTAGACTTAGTATACCTGATACCTGATTTGGGTCCCAATAAAACCATTATAAACTAAAAAAAACTCATATTATTGCATTAATTGAGTTCAGGTCTCATATTATTGCAAATTTAATATACTTCAAAATTGCGAGGGGATTCAGGGGATCGTGGGAGCCCGGAAAATTAAAAAAATTATAACTCGGGAAGTAAGCGTTGGCCCATAAATTCGCTTTCAGGCAATGTTTATAATATTATTATCAATAACTGTGAAAAAATTCATCGACTTGCAAAGAAATTCAAGGGGTCGTAAGTAGCCTGGAAAATTAAAAAAAATTATAACTCAGTAAGTAAGCTTTGGTCCATAAATTCGATTTCAGGGAATGTTTATAATATTGTTATCAACAAATGTGCCAAATTTCATAGACTTCATAGGGATTCGGGTGATCGTAGTGAGTCCGGAAAATGATTATGACGGTCTTTGATAAAACGCCAGTCCTTCTGGGTCGAAATCGACAAAAACTGAAGAAAGGTCCGAAATTTCGAGATTTCGGTCGTCTGCCGAGGTCAAAAATTTAGATTTAACATTTCTCTTTCATTATAAATAACATATCAATTGAGAAAAAATGACTGATTTGATGCAGCGTTCACCCCCTTTTCATGTTTAATTTGACTGAATTATGTTTTTTCCCTAAAGCGTTTAAAAGATATTGTAAAAAATAGTGCGGTATCCCTAAAAGGGGTGAGATAGGGCTGAAGCTTATCCCTTAGGGGTGGGACCTTTATTGATATGTATTCTTACACACGTAAGCTAACTACTATAGGCATTTCAGCTTATTATAACTTTTTTCATTTATTCCACATAAATTTGCCTAATTTCCGTGTACTATTATGGAGCTTTCCGATCTTAATCTCTATATACCTGTTCGTAATGTTAATGGTGTACGTTGGCGTGACAAAATATGTAAATCAAATGTAAAAAATGTAAAGTATGGTATAATGAAAAGCAAGTGTTAGTATTCAATACTATTGTATAATGGCTACATTATACAATACTTTTCAAATATATTATTGAGTATTATTATTTAATACTATTGTATAATACCTACATGATACAACACTTTTCAAATATATTATAGAGGTGTTACAAAAATGGTAGTAGACAAAATATGTTAATAATGTGTCTAAGATCATTTCTAAAAAGGTCGAAAGCAATAAGAGAAATAGAGATGAAGATAACTTCCCTGAACCTGAAAAGAGAAGGAAACTGAGCAAACCAATATTCCTCGACAATTCTACAATTAACATAAACATAAAATAACAACCATCAGAAATTATTTTCTGGGACGTAGAGTTACAAAAAATTGGATGACTTTCTAAAAATAAATAGCTGGTTTGACACTATGTATTTGTGTGAAAGTAGCATACAAATAATGTCTTTTATATTATTACTTGTTATGTAATTTTCTCCCTAATAAGATATATCAGTTGATTTGTAAAAGTCATTCTTTTTTCTAAATTCGAATTGTTGTTGTTAATTTGATGATCGTATTTTTTAGGACGATCCGTTGTTAAACAGAAGTCTTCCTGTAAGAAATGTTGAGTTTTTCTTAGACGCAATAAATTAATTGAATTGTATTGAATTGACATGGTATTATTTGGGAGACTTTTCAGACTCATCTGCTATTCTAGGCCCCGGGTTCGCCTCGCCTGGAAAAAACAACGATTCGTCCAAAAAAAACTGTATTTTAGGTACTTGTAACAATAATAACTATTGTCAGATTGTTTCACTAAATATTTTACCTCATTTTTGTATTGTTTTTGTAGAAAATATGATGACAATGTTTATGAAATATATGAGTATAAAACTAATAGGTAAGTATAACTGTATATAAATATGTATATAAAATATACTTACGCGTATAGCTACAATAATGTTTAATGTTACAACTAAAGCACTGCTAAACATCATAGTGACTAGTACCACCGCGGTTAATTATAATAAGTTGAAGCCGACTGACCGGAAGTGCATCATTTCAATGTCAAATAAAATAACACTATACGCGTAACCATATTTTATATTCATTTCCTAACAATTGTTGAAATTAATTAGTCCACATATAAATATTCATCAGAGGCGTATCCATCATGGCGCTGAGATCTTAATTTGAATTTCCAATAGCCGCCATGAAATTTACAAGCGAGTTGGTAAAATAAATGGATTACGCAAGCACTACTATGACACTTAGGTAGCCATTTGGCCAGAGCAGATTTTTTCAGAATATTTTCTGTGGGAACTATTACATGAAACAAGTGTTAGAACATGGTGGAAGCGATTATGTGCACGCCTTCCTTTAAAAAGTGTCAGTAAAAAGATTACCAATGCCGTGCACATCACCATCACCATCACCAGCAATAGAAAAAGTTTTAGGTCACAGAGTAATAACATTCATACAAAAAGACGAAATAAACTCACTGCTAAAAGAGATGTAAAACTTAATTATATCCATCACAACATACGAACAACCCAATAAAAATGGCACCACTGTTATTCCTCTGAAAAATAGAGATGTAGACAAAGTGACACAGTAGACACAGTCTACGGAAAACGAAGCAGACAGTTAGTAGATTTAACTGATTCTTCTTTTATCGAAGATGAGATAAACACACCATGATCATGACAATATTTACTCAGAAGAAAAACACGTGCAGGAACAAGGTATTCATAACGATTCAGATTCAGATGATGTGTCTTTTCCACGTTTATTATTTTAATATTCCATATTTTAAATTTTTCAGAAGTTACAGCGGTCTAATGATTCATTCTGAAAAGTATGATGATATTAAGGATGAGGGACAGAAACAACAATACATGAAACAACATTTGAGCTTTGTTGAATACAATTGAGGGAGAGAAACAAAGAATTTGAGGTAAAATGTAATGCAAAAGCCGTGTTATTGTAAGGCAAAATATGTCACTTGAAAAGCTTTGTTTCTCATTGTATTTTTGGTTGCAAATTTTGACCAAAAGTTAGTACATAGAGTACAAACTGAGAGAAATAGAGAGAATGAAGGAGGCATAAAAGGAAACAGAAATGAGGGACGAAGAAGTGAAAACTATTAACTGTACTACATTCGACCAAAAAAGACCCATATTCGAGAAAAACAAATGCTTAAAGAAACGAAAGCTGTTTTACATATAAACTTATATTTCTCCTTGAAGATTGAATTTATTTTAGTTTTATTATTATCTTATACCTATTTATTCCCCTATATTGTTGAGTTATATAGTGTTACAGTTACACTCTATTTATATGAATGAAAATTTTAAAAAGCCGAGCCCAAAGCTGTGCCCAATTCCCAAATTTATGTCATCTGAAGTAACGTGAAGTCAATTTCTTTTGTTGCGCATATAAAATATACATGACGTGTCATCTTGCGTGTGTCCTCTAGCAGACGGATATTTTATGGAAATTTTTACTTCGGGGCGGTCGACTACAGAGGGCTTTTGAGCGCCATCTCTGGATGATCGCCCGTTTTTTAGCTTCACCCGAGAACAAAGGATTGGGTCGTCTGTATATGTGAACAAGTCTCTGGTTTTTTAATGCAATATTTGAAGGAATCAACGAAGGAATAGCTATTTATGTAACCAGTTGGGAAAATTACTAGTGTAATGAGCAGATTTCTGCGGAATGAGCGCTAGCGAGTTCCGCAAAAGGATGCGAGCTACACAAAATAGTGTTTCCCAACGTGTTTCATACAAGATGTTTTCTAATTTTCTCACCAATTTTCTATTTTATGAGAAGAAAACTTATTTATATTTAAACGTATAAATAAGTTTTCTTCTCATAAAATAGAAAATTGGTGAACAATCCAGGAGGTTGTAACGGTGTGACAGCTCGTCACTTTCATAACAATTCCTTACTTGTAAGCGAAATTTGTCAAAAAGTGAACTGATGGAGAAATGGGGCAGAACTTTAAAAAATCTTATTTTATAGTGGAAAAACTAACTTTTGCAAAATAAGAAGCTGTATATCGCGCCAACATTCTTGGCTAAAGATGTGACCTCGATAGGAGGGGGTGCCATCGCAAGCGGTACCATCGCTCTTTACCCCTAATATCTATGTAGGCCGAGACCGCCTCGTAAGGGGCGGGCCGCGCGTTTCACTTGATCCTCCCCACAAATGTGATCAGTATCACGTGAAGTTACGCAGCTTCTCCCGGTCCTAGCTGATGGGCCCCACCGGCAGAGCCTTGCTTCTGGCGCTCTTGCCTTTCTTTGCTGGTGTGTATTATCCCCAGGAGTAACGTGTTACCACCGGGGGTGTCGTGTTACCCTCGGGAGTGTCGTGTTAACTGTATATCAAATATTTTACCGTTTTAACATATTATGTCTATTCTATTCTACTATCTAAATATACCGATGTTTTTAACCGAAACATGATTTTATGGAAAATGGCACATTTCTCATATTATTTGGCAACCAACGCTTTAGGCTATCACATGCTTAAATATTAATATAGGTATAATTAAAAAGAAGGCATAATATAATCGACATAGCATTAATCATATCCTAATTTTCAACGAAAATTCGCCTCGGTGATTTTAATTTATTGCTTCTTTTTTCAAATAAAACTTTTATTGTCATTACCATTGCCTACGTTTGAATAACCCTGAATTTGAGAAACTGTGGTAGCGAATTCTCCACAATTATTCAGCTTTGCTTTAAAATTTTCATCGAAATTAACGTGCAGTGAAAAGGGAATTAAAAAGTGAAATGAGAGAAAAATTATATGTATTTTGTAAATTAAACCCGAAACATAATTTGCTTTGGGAACTGTCAGGAAATTAATGTTCTATTTGAATTTAAAATTACATTTCCTCGAGCAATACCTAAAAATGATAATGCTAAATAATTATAGTCTCTAGTATGTACGCAGTATTAATTATTCATTCTCATATTCATTATCCCATAGTCAAAAATGCATTGAATTAATCAATATTGGATACCACTTAATATATGAAAAAGATATTTTTCCCATAAAACGATTGTTATTGACGCTATAATGTTAAAAGCATTATTTTGGATTATATTTTGATCCAGCACATGCTGAAGCATCGCGATCCCAAAGCGGAGAGAAAATTTAAATGTCATAAATGTTCATACGGATCGGATTTGAAGTCCTCGCTACGCAGTCATAATCTAAAACACAAGGACAAATCGGAGGTGAAGATACACAAATGCGAGAATTGTGAATACGAGACCCGGTATAAGAGTCATATGACCGCGCATAATCTAAAACACAAGGACAAATCCGAGGTAAAGATGTACAAGTGCGAGAATTGTGAGTACGAGACGAGGTATAAGAGGAGTATGATCCAGCACATGCTGAAGCATCGTGATCCCAATGCGGAGAGAAAATTCAAATGTGATAAATGTCTATATGAAACGGATTTGAGGTTCTCGATACGCAGGCATAATATAAAACACAAGGACAAATCGGAGGTGAAGATGCACAAGTGTGAGAATTGTCAATATGAGACCAGGTATAAGAATAATATGATCCGGCACATGCTGAAGCATCGTTATCTACAAGCGGCAAGAAAATTTTAATGCAAAATGTCCATATAAACTGGAAGTTAAGTCAATCCTACGCTGTCACATTCTCAAACGTAAGAAGAGATCATGAAATTTCTCTGATGCATTTATACAGTTTGCAATACACTTGTACTCTTTGGACTATTAACCTTTTCACTAGGAGTGTCATACGTATACGTATTTCTATCCGGCTCCACAGGGACGAGTAACGTATAAATGCAACGGGATTTTAATGCCATGGGTTGCCATGAGAGTGTACTACAAATATTTCAAATTTGGGTTCACCTTGAGATCACATGGTTACTCGCGATGTGTACATAAAGTATATTTCTGAACTTTTCCATATTATTTCGATTTAAACACCAAATTGTGATGTGAGCATAACATTTGGCACAGATATAAAAGACGACATTTTAAGAGGTTTAACCCAATAAGTCACCCTTCTGGACCCGTAGGACGCCCAGTACCGCTATTTCCCAAAATAGTAGACAAATAATTCTGAAATTTAATATGTTTCAATTTCTCGAAATTGTGATATGGCTTAAAAGATTTTGGAAGGAAAGGTGGTTCGTCATGGATTAAGGACCGATCCCACATTTGGCCGGCTTAGTAAGCAGCTCTTCGGCGTTGTTCAACAAGGCTTCCTTTTGTTGGTGCACACATTGAGATTTGTCTATCACCACTATAAAACACATGTCTTATTTCATTGACCTTTAACAATTCGCCCTTGGGGTCGTATAACTTCACGGTGAATGCTTCCAAAAGTGCAAACATATCCGGTATTTCTTTTAGACTATCTTTTGATAATAAATATTGGAAAGCCGAAGTTGCCTCCTGGTTCTCTTCCCATGTTTTCCAACATTTAACCTTTGACTTTAGGGAAAGGAAGGATATAGTGTCACACCCTGTGAAAGAGTTTGTTACTACTGAAGCCGCAAATTATTCGCAATAATGTGAGCTGAAATTTATCTGATTTTTTTCAACACCGTATATAAACCATAATTCATAGACCTAAGTCTTTAAATTCGTGGCAAAAACAGATTCCGATGATTACATCTGTTTTGGAGAAACCGATCACCAACCCAACTATAATATTTCAATAACAAAAATAATTATTAATAAAGACATTAGACTAATAACTTGGAACTGTGACGGCGTTTAAAACAAGAGGTATGATATTACTTTTTATTTAAAAGATAAAAATGTGGATAACTTGTGCCTCAATGACACTTAATGAAGTGCATAGCCTGAAGAACAGTTACTATACAGTGTGTAGAAATGACCGCCCTACACACAAAGGTGTAGTGGCAATTATCATTCAGAATAATATACCTCATTAAAAGGTAAAAAATATTAATATAATAATAGAATACTGCATTATTAAACTAAAAAGCGGAATTTATATAGTAACAGCTTACAACAAATATCAAAACAAAATTTCAAATCACTATCTAGACCAAGTAATCAACTTAGGTAACAAAGTCATAATAATAGGAGATTTAAACTCGCGTTATTTTGCTTGGCATAACCAACGGTGCAATGCAAACAATAACACTCTATTCAACCACTCACTAGACCAATATTATGTCGTATTACACACAGGCAATCACACCCACTTCCCACACAATGGCATGTCTCCAACAACAATTGACATAGCGCTGATCAGAGGAAGAAATGAACAACTAACCCAGGCTACCTCGGCAGACTTGAGCATTGATCATAATCCGATCATACCCTGGTCATACCCGTAGACAATATAAGGAAAATAATAACAAAACAATGTATAATTATAAAAACACCAACTGGAATACCAACACTAACAAAAAAATAACATTAAAGTAGTAACAAACGAGGAAAAAGCTAATATGCTCAGCGAAACCTACGAAGCCACATACACGGTAAACAATTTAAATAACACACTCGAACAAAACGAAATCATAAATATATAGTGAATATAGAAACATTACAAAAGTTAACATACCACAAAACCAACTTTCAAAATACCTCACCAAGTTGGTGAGATAACAATAAAGCCCTAACAAAAATTGGGACAAATCGGTTTATAAATAAGTCAGTAATTTTGGATCCGCCATTTTGAAGATGTAGTGATGTATGTAATATTTTTTATATAAAATATTATTTAAACTCTGTTTTAAGTTATTTTAAATTAATTAATGATCGATTTTAATTGTACCGCTTCATGGTTCTTATAACCCGTAGGTATTAATTATGTCACTGACAGTTTAAATTTGACTCTACTATAGTTGAAAAGCAGTCGCAGGATTTGAAACAATAGTATAAATAAACACATAAAACTAAATATTAAGTCGTATGCAATTTTTTAGGGGACACCCCTAAAAAAGTTTTTTTTTTGGTTTAATAGAGATTTTCAAGGTCAGTTGAGGTCATATCAACGTGGTATATATTTTTCTGAATTTCTCACCCTCGAATTATATGGGATGGAGAATGGGGTATTTTCGCTCAATCGAAACAAAAATGGGCAATTGCATATTCAACAAGTACATTTTTTTCCATAATTTTTGACATGAGAAATAATGACATGAGAAAAAATGCGTGTTTAATTGCAACTTGAATTTCTATGACGCCATTAAGCGAAAATAGACAAATCACTATATATATATGTTATATATGTATATATAAATACAGCAATGGCCGACAATAAGCAGTGAGGCGTCGCTGCCGTCAATTTATAGATAGAATACCCTAAAAATCACTTGCTAAGTATTTCTCTTTTACGGATTTTGGCTTCTACCCTCCTTTTGGGTACTTTAGCCGGTTTTTATTTGTTATTTATTCAGCGTACTCTTTTTGGCTGTCCTTTTTTATATTTATTATTATTCTGCTAGCTTTGGTTTTTGGCATATTTATTTTTTCCATTTTTCCCTTATTTTTTATTTTTTATTATTTTTACGTATTTTTATATTTTTTGGGTTGCTTGTTTTTTGGCACTACATTTGCCGCATTATTTATACTTGCGCTTAGTGACGTCACATGATTTTATTTATTTATTTTACAGCTTGTTTTAGAGTTAAACAAAAAAATAAAAAATACGAGTATCTTCTTTTTCCATTTACTTTCTGCTCCCATTGTTAAAAAAAAACTGGGAAAATACCCCCCGTCATTTAAAAAAAATCGCGGTAGCGAGCGTCATGCGGATCACAGAGCGTGGTTTATCTAATCCCTTAAAATGATTTTTTTTACAAATATGCCGAGTTTCATGCTTGTACGAGAGTATGGCGTTTTTCCTTGATATTTGGCCCAAGGGAAATAGAATAAATAGTACTTCTTTGGTAAATATCACTTCATCAGTTACGTCAAGGATCGATTTAGTTTAGTTTTCAACGTGACAAGTATAACCTAAAAAGTGATTAATCTTTTTCCAAACCCTACAAAGACTAGAACTCTACAAAACAGAGAAACTAAGAAACTAAGAAATTTCTAAAAGTAAAGCGTAGAAAATATTTTCTTTCGTAAAATACTTTTCTTATGTAATATAACATAAACATATCCTGACCAGAATATATAGGTACAAAGTAACAAAAAAGAAAATCAAACATAACTGTCCATTAATCTAGGTTTTAAACGAAACCAGGAACTTACTGAACATTGCAAATAATTACCTAGTCAAAATTTTTATAGGGCTGTCTAAAACTCAGGGGTGGCGTGGAAATATATTCCTATTTATTATTTGAGAGCGAGATGCGGGCCTGATCTCTTGCCGCTACTGTCTTTACAGGTAAATCATTTAATTCCAATTAATATTTGACTTATCTATGTATAATTACGCATTAGTCTTGCAAATATATCAAATATTACGAGGCATTATCATACATATATTTCCTATAATGCATCTCCTGTGATACACTCTTCAACGATTTACATTCGGTGATATATTTGAAACCATAACGCAGATGTTATTTCAGAATAGATTTAGCAAACCTGCATAGCACCATTATACGTCACAGGCAACTTCATCACTGTCAATTTTCCTGTTTATCTAAATGTTCAGGTAGTATATTTCAGACAGAGGTGACAGCATATTTATAAAAAATACTTACATATGCTGGGAGTTTTGGGAAATCTACAGATGCCTTTAATTGAGTTGTCTGGATAAAATGGCTCTTCATACGACAGTATTATACGAGAGCCATGTGACAGTATGCTTATATGTTAGTAAAACAACCGTTGGGCCGGTGGAAATGTTTGCTTTGCGCTGCGGCATAAATTGGTTTAGGAAAGCCTTCGAATTAAATATCATCAAAGAGGTTCAAGCAACAATTATTACGCTGCAAAGATATATTTCTACTTCCATGCAAAAAACAAAACTTTATTGAACTATATTTAATGCAAAAACTGATTCTTTATTGCACTAGTGCAATAAATTTTTTATTGCACTCATCTGTCATTCTACTACAGTATTTTTACATAAAGATCATGACATGTCACCTTATGTCATAAAATTAATGCCAGCTAAATTAAACATTTTTTGGTTTTTGCATGGACGTAGAATAGTTATCTATACAACAAGTAAATGTAAATGTAAGTGTTATTGCACGCGATGTGAATTTGTCAACAGTCGAGTGCAATAAACACTTTTTGTACGATTTGCATACAATATTTTTTCTACGTTCATGCAAAATCTAAAAAATGTTTTATTTATAACGTCATATGTAGGTAAATGTCAAATTTTATGTTTATGTTTGTCATGATCACAAAACGCTGTAGTAGAATGACAGATGAGTGCAATAAATTGCACTCATTTATTGCAGTTACACTTTTAGTGTAAAAAAAATTATTGCACTAGTGCAATAAAGAACCAGATTTTGCACAATATATAGTTCAATGAAGTTTTGTTTGTGCAGGAACGTAGAAAATATTTATATATTCAACTAGTGCAAAAAGTAAATGTTTATTGCACGCGACCAGGCCGTTAGGTCGAGTTGGGCAACACTTCGAGTGCAATAAACACTATTTGTACGAGTATACAATATTTTTTCTACGTTTATGCAAAATCCAAAAAGTGTTTAATTTACGTAGCATTAATGTCATGACATTAGGTGACTAGTCATTATCTTTATCTCAAAATACTGTAGTAAAATGACAGATGAGTGCAATACAAATTTTATTGCACTAGAGTGCACTAAAGAACCAATTCTTGCATTAAATATAGGTCGATAAAGTTTTTTTCTTGCATGAATGTAGAAAAAAATATATGTTGTTTACAACTCGTACAAAAAGTGTTTATTACACTCGACGTGTTGTCCACGACAATCCTCGAAAATTTCACATGTCATGCAATAAAATTTACTTTTTGCACTTGTTGCATAAAATTATTTATGATTATTGTAGATCTTATATTTTGGGATTATTTTGTATAGTAAGAGGAGCATAAAACCAAGTTTACATCCTCGAAAACCCTAGGGAGAACTTTTGGAAAAACCTCGAAATTTTGGCACTTTTTTAAGTTTCTTGAATACAGCTCATAAACGACACCGAAATCATAATCTTTTAATTACCTATTGCCTATTGCAATTACCTACTAAATGCAAACTTAATTTGATGTCATCCCAACCCATTCCTACAGGATTTTAAAATTTTATAACAAATCTTAACAAACCCGTTTGGAAAAAGAAACTTCAACATCTACTACAGATACGATTAGCTGTGGCACCCGTAGCGACATTAGTATTCTTCGTATGAATTTCAATAACTGCGTGTTTAATAATTGTATGCTCAAATAAAAATGTGCTTATTTTTAGTGTTTTATAAATAAAGTTTGCGTTCATATATGTTTCTATATTTTGTAACGTAAATAAATTCCGTTCCGTTATATAACAAAAATTTTGAGTAATGGTACTCTATTTCAAATATTTAAAACCGTGAGATAGATACCTATACCATGTCCTGCGATACTGAAACAACGTGTATTCTGCCGCGAGCCGAAATGGTAGGGCGAAACTTATAAATAAGCCACACTGGGCCAACACGAGTCCTCTTAGCCTTTTCGTTTGCCTTTGTTCGCATAGTTTTATTACTTAGCGGTGATATTTTCTGAATTCGGTTTGTTAGTGAGTACATATATCTTTTTGACATTTCACTTTCATCTCTAGTTGAGATTTTATTAAATAAATAATTTATCAATCAACCTGTGTACTCGGATAATTAAGTAACTATTTGCCATTTGGCTGAATATTTTTCTTTTAGTTGGATTTAATATCTAATTAAAGCTCATTTCTTGAATTATTAATTCAATTATTTTCATTCTTAGTTATAAATTTTACTATTGACATTTTGCTAAAGCGGCAAATTTATTTTTTTTTCTTAAAAATTTATTGTAAAGATAAACATAATACTGGTAATTTTTTCTTCTATACTTTGATCAGGAGATGACCGAGAATAAATTCCTCTGGTGACTAAGCTGAACAGACCATCATTACCTGTATTCCTGAACGCCAGGCTGGAACATATCTCCTCCCGTTGCTGGTATATTTCACCCATTGTGGTACATAACGCCCTTAGAGGGTACGTCCCAGTTCCGCTGGACCTCCTAGGATCCTAGGAAATCCACATTCCACGAGGGCATCTCCAGAGTATGCCAGGAAAGATATACCTTGTATATTTTTATTGCCTATAGGTCGTAATATTTTTAATTTGTCAATTTTACCAAGGTTTACTATTCACTTCATTGTAAATGTTGAATTTTTCAGCTTGACTTAATTTAGAAGCCATTCTAGAAGCTCTTCTTAATTTAGAGCCCCTCAGGCTACTTTTTAAATTTATTTTAACTAGCATTAGAGTCACTTTAAAGCCCCTCAGGCTTATTAATTATAAATTTTCGTTACTTTAGTAATTATGTAAACCATACACTAGTATATATATTTATAAAGTAGAGATAGATCAAGTCAGTAATGGTCAAGCTGTGACTTTTCTATCTCAGGGTACCTAAGTGCTATGAGAGCCTCTAACTAACCATCTAATTCACGTATCCACGACCTCCAGAAAAATCTGAGCAGCCGAAAGGCAAAATAAAAATCCATCAGATGGATTCCTGGATGATGAGAAGCCCTTTAATTCAGGTAAACTAAATTAAAAGAAGAGGTGTTATAATTTATTATTCATTAAATTGTCCTGCCGAATTACACTCGATGTTTGTATTGATACCGGCTAAATTTGTGTTGTTTAAAACCTAAACCGTTTTCCTTTATCAATTTGACTCGAAAATCTGTCAACCTAAAACCAAAGTGGAGCGTACTTTCGGTGTCTCGTTTTAATAGTTGTTAATTTTTCTCGTCCAATAATTGCTAGGCAACTCAAAATTTTCTCCGGTAAAATACAGACCTCTTGTGAACATAACTAAACATTTTACATTCTTCAAACTAGAGAAATATCCTAGCAAAACCGCGGATTAACATAATTCAATTAAATTTTAAACTGAATTCTAGAAAACGCATTCTAAAACAATGCCATGTTAAAAATGTATATTTTGACACTTGCACCCAAGAACACGAAAGACATAATATATTCAGATATAGTTCATGTTTTAAAACTACAACTAATAATAGTTGTGTACAATTAGCATCATTAGCTCGGAGTGCAATGGTACAGTTTTTTAAACGCGTCTCATTTATACTTGAATTTAAATTCAAGTATAAATGATCAATGAAATAAATCGTATACTGCTCTGAAGATCCTTAATAAAGGTGAAAGAACTTGTACAACTTCTAAGTGGTTCGTTTCGGTGTGTATAGTGGTTCACTTCCGTATGTATGTCCAGATATAGCACTGGTAAGTATATCTTTCCTCTTATTCGTCTATTTGCTTATTTCTCAATGTAATGAAATGCTACAAACCCAAGATTACTTTTCACAAAACAAATATGAATAGCAAAGAATTTCAAAGCTAATATATATATATATATATATATATATATATATATATATATATATATATATATATATATATATATATATATATATATATATATATATATATATATATATCGTTTTTGTGTGATATATATATATATATATATATATATATATATATATATATATCGTTTTTGTGTGATATATATATATATATATATATATATATATATATATATATATATATATATATATATATATATATATATATATATATATATCGTTTTTGTGTGAACTGTATCTAATTACAAAGTTACTGGCCTGTATTTTGGTCCCTTTCTTTTTGAATTTGCAATTTTCTACCCTGAATTAATATTTAACAATCCGAAAATCAAAAATAGGGATTACTTTTTTAACCATATAATGAACATTAATGAAGTTACTTTGGACTAACCAGTTAACTTTGTTGAATTTACTTAAATATATTTTTTTAAATAACTGATTTAAAATACTAATTGCTTCCCATGTTAAGACAAACCGGGAAAATCCAAATAACAGAAAATGCTACACACATACATGAACCCTTTGTTTAATTAAAATCATTAGATCTTATCACACATGCAAGTTACTAGGCGCAAGGTTTTCATTACCATTTAAATTATGTTACAAGAGCGTCGTACAGTTTACCTAGAATGCGAAGGAATTCTAATTTTTGAGTTTAAATTAGGGGCTTCTTAAAGTGAAACGATTTGGTTTGCTCAGATCCTTAGCACAGAGTACCTCGCAAAATTAAACTTACCTACCGTTATTTACTTACCTTTGATTACATAACAGAATCTTCTTCATTCGTAATATCACTTACATTTCAGCTGATATATAGGCTACACTAAGAACAAAGAAAGTATGAATAACCCCAAAGTTTTAAACTTTTAGGTTCGAGATATATTACCCAAAAATATCTAGATATATTACTAAAATTCAAGATATAGCAAACTCATTTTGTAACCCATTTCAATGTCAGGAAGATTAAAAAAAGAATTGAAAATACTCCAATTATTAGCTAGAACTCAACTAAAACTTGCAAAACTTGCTATAAACATGTCAACAGATTCATTTTAAGTAATATCCCATTTAGTAGCTGTGCAAGTCGCTACGCTATTCTTGGAGCTACTGAGCATACAATGGAAATACCTTGTAATATGTGACAATTAGGAAAAACATTGATAGAATATTTAAATTACTTGCAGGTCCAAAGCAAAAGTTCAGAATCTGGGGAGCAGCTTATGTGATAATATATTAAGTACACATCGTAAAAAAAAATAATATTATTATCTCATAGAAGTTGAGTGGAAACTTTTTATTAGTTATTATTAGAATAAGTGCAGCAAATAATCTACGAGAAAATATCAAGTTCTATTAAGTAGTTCATTAGCGAGATATATATACGCATTACCTTTCAGTAATGTAAATAATATTTTTCATGTTTTATTGAATTCCAAATGTGGCGCAAAGTTTTATCTTCAAAAATTCCATAAATCTTTACCTCAATTACATCTAAAGCGTAAATAGATTTGACATACAAATCAATCAATGCCGCTCTGTGTCAGCGACTAGAGTTATGTGTTATAAGCGGATTGGTTGTGCTTTATATTTATCTAAAACAAAAGTATCTCATCGATATCAATTATTATATATGAATCCAATCATCCAAGTGTAAGATAATATGTAAGTTTTAATTTTAGTATTGAAAATACATCTGGGCGCGTGTATATGATAGCCGTCTGCAAGAAAACGTTCGTGACATGCGACATGCTATTTATCTGTCTAGTCAGCATGGTCAGGGATTACGAAGAGGTCACAATTTGCTGTGTTGGGAAATAAATAAATTACTGATATAAAACGAATCAGTAATTTATAGGCTGACTAGTAAGTATTGCCCTTTATGAATGGCTGCAAGGTCAGACAATTTAACATACTTCAAATTTTAGAGGCCAAGCTTTATGGTTAATTCGAAATAACATAATATGAACAGTTCGATAGTTCGGTTTAAAAATATATCAATATCTTATTCATTAGAATATTTATGTTTCAAACACTCATAAGTCAAAATTCTCTAATGTTATTTACCTCGATCCCTCGACGGACGCCGGCAGCTACCGTGCTATGGCGTTTACTGAGGCTTTAATTCGTACGATTAACACATTTACTTCGTTTTTATCTATTATAGGTGAATTTAATAGATCGTTGACATTATTAATCAGTTTTGTTCACTGCACACGGCACGTTTTCTTTAGCGTTTTCATTTTTATTACCATATCACATCAATAACATATTTAAAACTAGTGCTAAACTGTTTGCCTATTTGGCTAGTGGCGTATTATTTTTAACAGTACCTCTATTTCACCACCTTCCACTCTAAAATCTTCTGGTATAGACCACCGCTCACAGTTATATTGTTATTATTATCCTATTATCGTTATTGTTAATATTTAAGCCATTAATATATAGGTTTTGTTCATTGCCATCTACATGTTCTTGAAAATTATTCTAGCAGAGTGTTGCTGTGCATATATGACAGGTAGCCCAAACTTCTTCTATGCACCCAGTAAAGTTGCAATGCTGTTGGATGGATTATTCACGGTG
>CAXKVY010001357.1:0-82765 GCA_964058915.1 Tetropium fuscum | reverse complement strand
ATCCATGCCCAAACATTGATGGAAAAACGTCCCCTCAGGTCGGTAGGTTTAATATACCTCTCTTCATACCTCGAATTCTGAGGTCGGTAGACGAGGATGGAACCATCATGACATGACTGAAAGACCTTTTCGTCGGAAAATATGACATTATTCCAAAAGTCGGGCCTACCGACAAACTGGTTCGCAAAATTAAGACGTTGTTCTTTATGCCTTGGCTCCAAAAATACCTCCTTTGCTGCCGCATAATTTCGTAACTCTGAACCCTTCACCCGCCGCCTTGCAGACCTCACAGATCCAGGAAACTCCGTTTCGAAACAGGCCGTCACTGCTGTTTCAAAGGGATTCGTTCTAAGATGGTCTAGGAAGTGGTTGTCTTGCTCCACAGTGCTTATTTTACGACGCCCTCCGCCGTGGACGTAGCGAACGTTTCCTACTGCATTCCATTTTTGTTTGAGTTTGAATATACAACTCTTACTCACATTTAGCTCATCTGCAACTGCCTGTAATGACCAATCATTTTCAGGCAATGTAACAGCTCGCATTTTTTCAGGTTCAGTTAACCGCGGCATTTTAAAACTTGAAAACTAATAAAGTAGTTTGTAAATTACGGAGTTATTTACTGACAAGTTTCAAATAAGTGTTAAAATGAAATATAAAAAGATCACATTACAATATCAAAAAAAATCGTGCACTTTCAAATGGCCGCCAGCGTACCTATAATATGGAAATTATTTAATCGCTTTCAGTTTGCCAGGCGTCAACGATTTTCTATTTTGTGTTTCTTAGTGTGTCGTACATTATAGAAATTTTATTTTGCCGCCCCTTAAAATCTGCCATAACATAACATAACTAACATAACATAACATAAATATACAAAAACAATATATTTCCAAAAAAAATTAATCAAAGACCGCATTTATTATCCAATTTATTTATTACTTATTATCCAATTTCGCACTTCCAAATCGAATCGCGACCTCAAAAATATTTTTTTCCAGATGTTCTTACATAGGAATCCGTCGTTTGTTTTTGTCTATTCAAGAGTCATATACCACGGAGCCGATCCATGGATACAATTCATATAAATATCAGCGCAATCGAATGCAGTCTGTTGCGATCCTTCGTTACAGGTTTTTCGTTAGAAAAATTGTATTTGTTTATGAAAAATTCCGAAAATTTGCATGCTGTTAGAAACTGTTATTACCTACCGAATGCAATGCACGTTTCATCAAGATCGGCGCGCAATAGCAGGCTGGGGAGCGTTCCGAAATTTCGACGACAATTTTGTCGCCATATTCATTTTTTTAAGCATTTTGTTAAGCATTCTAATGGCTATGCAATACTCCAATTAATAACAGTCAAATATTAACGAAATCAAAAAAATTTTTCCTATATATTATCATATTTTTATTTTTTCGCATTTTTTAAGTTTGTCACGAAATATAGCAGCGAAAAAAAATTGCCAATTTTTTAAATGCTTAATCACTACGTAAAATCATCCGTTGAACTACAGCAACTATATCAACTAAGCCAGGATATTACGAACGACTTACAACAAATAATGCCTTGGGTTATTTCTGTTCTTTTAACCTAATGAAAATCGTATACACTAATTTTACTTTGCGTCCACTTCGTTGTTATGTACTTAAATCCAATTTCGGTTGAAATATGATGTCTCTAATACTTTGAACAATTTATTTCATTCCCATATTGTACCGGTATAAAATACAGTCAAAAGAACGCATTGATTGTATAAGTTGCTCGTTTCACTCGAATTACGAACATTCCAGTCTGAATGCCTCTGCAAGTCCGAGCAAACAAAGGTGCTTCACGTATGTTTACCAGAAGGGCCTTGAAAACAACGTGAAGACGACAGACAATAATTTATATCTATCTAAAAGAAGGTATTTGTTATACGTGTAAACACAACCTCATCCTTGTCTCGCATGGGCCGACGTAGTCGTAGATTTACTTTATTGCTACGAAAAATCCCCGTTACGTGGGACATATTAATAATAATAAGTGCTGTAAAGTTTTTATGGGTAAAATATTGGATGACCAAAATAAAAATTTGTATTTATTATAATTGACCGGTTTGAAACAACAACAATAATCAACAAATAGGTAATCTTCAGGATCTACAACACATATTCCTTATTTAATATACCTAACTAAAATTAAAATCTGCACAATAAAATCACTTAACATTGTACCAAACGGCAAAGTCAAAATCGATACGTAAAGGATTTTTGAAGTGAAAACTTATTTAGGAGCGCTCTGCACTTTTATTTTGTAGGCTATTATAGTAGGATATATATATATATATATATATATATATATATATATATATATATATATATATATATATATATATATATATATTATATATATATATATATATATATATATATATATATATATATATATATATATATATATCCTACTATAGATCCTACTCCTGAGATAATTAAACAGGTATATTGATTAACTGAACATAGCCGGAGCATAAGAGGTATAAAAAGGTATTTATAGAATATTCAATGATATTATTGAATATTCTATAAATACCTTTTTATACCTCTTATACTCCGGCTATGTTCAGTTTTTTCATTGCTATGTTCTATGTTATGTTCATTTAATAAAATTAAATTTACCAAGTACAAAAATAACATTATATATATATATATATATATATATATATATATATATATATATATATATATATATATATATATATATATATATATATATATATATATATATATATATATATATATATATATATTATATTCAAATATTAAGTTGTTTATTTATAATTTTTATGTTAATTTAAATTTTGTTTACCCAAGTTTGGAAGCCAATGAAAATTAGATATGTTAAAATTATAATATATGTTTTTATGTTATACCTCACTATTGGGCAACATTTGAAATGTTAAGTAAATTTACAGGAGTCGGTTCACTAGGGAAGATAGCCGAAATTATACATCCACAACAAGACAATATATATACAACTTACCCAAATTAAACACAATTTTATTTACAACCTTGTTATAAAATTTTTATAAATTGCTTGCAATTAGAGAAATATATTTATAATTTACGTTATATGCAATCATTTATACACATTTGTGTATAAATTGAAATATTTGGTTATATTATCATGTACCTACTAAAAATTGTCTACTAATTTAGATATAAAATTCTATATTACACATCACTGCATCTATCTTTATTTTTATTAATGACTGAGTCGTAGCTAAGTATCAAACCTTTAAGATGTCTCTCTGATGTCTGGGTATTATGTAATATAGATCCCTATACTGCGAAATAAATTAAATAAATACAGAAACTTGCCTTAAACCTAATCACATGATAGATCGATGCTATAGATTGTCTTTTATCTATGTTGATGTAATATCTATGCTCTATGAGTCATATATTCTAAATTCTAACCTAGAATAAATGGAATTTACTTACTCTTATTTATTATTGTACGTACTTTTATTAAGAGTTATTAATGGATTTATATCTAATGGTAAGTGAACTTAGCATGCATGTTATTCATTGATATATATATATATATATATATATATATATATATATATATATATATATATATATATATATATATATATATATATATATATATATATATATAGTTTTATTTGTGAAAAGTAATCTTGGGTTGGTAGTATTTCATTACATAGAAATAAGCAAATAGACGAATAAGAAGGAAAACACACTTACCAGTGCTATATCTGGACACACATACGGAAATGAGCCACTATACACACGAAAACGAACCACTTAGAAGTTGTACAAGTTCTTTCACCTTTCTTGAGGATCTTCAGAGCAGTATACGATTTATTTCATTGATCATCCATACTTGAATTTAAAATATTAATACTCCAACATTTGCAGTGACGTTTTATGACATTAGTTTTTGATGGAACTCATTCTTAGAATACACAAACCTAGTCTACTATTTATATTTGTTCTATTTGAACATATTATATATAAAAGCATTAGGCATACAGTTATCCAGAAGGTGTTAAACTTTAAAATGCATAAAATCTTGTTGAACCTATTGAAAAACAACTACTTTTTCCAACTATATGCGGGAAAATATTGAATTATATATACAATAGAGTTCTGAAGCATTCAAAGAGGGAGTGATACAGAAATTGCTTGCTTAGTCAAAACTAAAATCATTTGTTGGTTGTATGTATTAATTGTTTCTTCGAAAATTCTCGAAAAAATCCAGTTTTCACCTATTTGCTTATTTCTATGTAATGAAATGCTACCAACCCAAGATTACTTTTCACAGAATAAATATGAATAGCAAAGAATTTCAAAGCTAATAAATATATCCAGGGTGAAAATTGGATTTTTTTCGAGAATTTTCGAAGAAACAATTAATACATACAACCAACAAATGATTTTAGTTTTGACTAAGCAAGCAATTTCTGTATCACTCCCTCTTTGAATGCTTCAGAACTCTATTGTATATATAATTCAATATTTTCCCGCATATACTATGCTACTATATGCCACAAACTGATTGAACTACATTCAAGTTTAAATACTTGCGATTAAAAAAGTACGCACGGCCTCGGTTGCGGAGTTAAACTCTCCAACCGAAATCCGGGCCGACCGAAATCTCTTCTGAAGAATTTAAATTTATCCGCGAGGAATGTCGATTAAAAATGTAATCCGTACTTATTCAGCCTAAGCACGTGCCCAACTCTCAGGAAATTCAAAACTGGCTTTATAACGTAATTATTTCTTGCTACATGCTCTTAATAAAAACGTTTCAAATGACTTCTACGTAGAAAATATCAGGTTCTTTTAATGAAGGTTAACCCTTGCTTCTAAAATGTTCAAACGGCGTTAAAGCGAAAGGGGAAAAACCTCTCAGACGATTTACAATATTAATGGGACGGTGTTACAAAGAATATACATTTTTGTACAAATTAAATGACTGCCTTTGATGTAGAATTAATTTAGTTTGAGTTGAAGGCGAGTGCAGTCGGATTTAATGACTCATTTAATTTATATTTCCTAAATGCGCAGTCTAAAGCTGTTAATTTGACACTTGAATTATCTCGCTTGGACATTAGTTCAAAATATATTGCCAGAACCCGGAAAATCAAGATGGCGGCGGCTTTTTCACGCTGGCTCCCCAACTCGGACTTTTTGGGAATTTTCGGATATCAATTAGGGCGTTGTTCTGAACATTTCCAGAAATTTTCAGCTTGACAAAAATTTTATCCATGTCTGGGGTTATTTTTGTCTAATTGCACTGGGCGTTTATGGCGAACCCCGAAAAACTAGTCATCTACAGAAACCGATATGCTTTACCGTGCTAAAATTGTAATGTAAATCAAAACCGTCCAGTAAATTCACATATTTTAAATAAAAGTGCGCGATGAACGTACACGTGAGCCACGCCACTAGCTCAGTGAAAGGGCGAATTTTATAAACACGCCAACATGACCGAATTAGCCTCTCTTTTTAGTATTTATTTCCGCCGACCTAACTGTACCTAAGTTATTTTTCTTTCCGTGCTCTTTGGTGTACAGTGACTAGTGAAATTTTGAGGTACTGTGATAGCACGCGTGTCATTTAATCTTGACAGTATATTTGCGGCAAAACAGAGGAAAACAATTTGCAACAAAGTTACAACAAAATTATACAGAACAAAGTTGAGTGAAAACTGCGTTATATAATATATTATCAAATACGACACATCGAAAACTTTGAAGCCGTAGGCATCTCGTTAATACATGTCTGTATCTAGACAACTGAATGTAAACCCCGCTACTGTACACCGTATGCCACTACTATAGTTTTATAACAGCATGTTTTCGTGAATATGTGTCTAGCTTAAACTTTCGTACGTTTTCAAATTTTTAGTGGCATATCTAATAAAATAAAATTGTACTTTTTAAAATCGCGACATTATTTACAAAGTTCTTTAAAATCACAAACAAATTTGTCTACAATAAGGTTATATACTTTATTATTCAAATAATATAAAAAATATATTAAATAATTTCATATTTGTTTTAAACGTTAATGGCCTTTTAATTTATTATGGCTTTTTTATATTATTTGAATAATAAATGTGAATAAAAACAACTTATTGTAGAACAATTCGTTTGTAATGTCAAAGAACTTAAACTAAAAAATTTCTAAGAAATTCAAAATAAAATTTTCTACTTCTTGACCCGATTTCTATGACGCCGACTGTACAAACATATTAATTTTAGAACCGGCATTTATAATTATTTCATATTATATAGTGAGTGAACTGAAAAGTAGCGTTCGAAATTGAAATTCTTCTGGACGCTTGCAATATCAATAGCAATAAATAACAGTGCAATAAGAGCGAATAAATTTAGTTAATTGGAAATTGATCTATTGAAATTCGATTTTAGGTCATCAGCATATCAGTATGGTACCTTTAAAGTCGAAATCAATGAATGGTCCGAGTTATTTGAAAAAGTGGCCCTGGAATAGAACCCTGTAGTACCTCGATTTTGCAAATACTTTAGAACAATTGTAATCACGGTATATTATCAGGCCTGTCCTTTTTTGTAGAGCGTTAAAATTCCTACTATTCTGACTGTTCAAACATGTTTATATGTCAAATCGTTACCGAGATATGGCGCTTCGAAAAAAAATTAATTTATCAAAATTCGCTAAAACAAAACAAAACAAAATTCCGAAGAATGCAGAATTCCACCTTATTTCTTCTCTTATACCCGAAATATTGTGAAATGTTGTTGTTATTATGATTTCTAGTTACAACCGCCAACTGCGGAAACGCCCACCTACCCCCGCTCCCCCGTTCCCCACCCAATTGAAATCCACCTATACTCACTCCATATTGATGTCGATATTCGTTACTTTTCGGATCGATATCCCCCCTCACCTCACCTGTGAACTAAACTGAAGTGAACTGTCACTTAGTACGAGAGATAGGCATATCATGCATGAAGAAAGTGGTGGAGGGAAATTATGAGGAAATGAAACTTAATGACAATGACAACCTCGACGGCCTGCGGTACCGATTATTCACGCGATCAGTGACTAAGGCTAAATTGCACCTAGACCGCCTACCACCAACAAGGGACGCGGCCAAACGTGGGGGTTGCCGATTGAACGTGGAAATTGGCGATTGTAACCAGAAATCATAATGACAACAACATTTCACAATAAATGGGGTATAACAGAAGAAATAAGGTAGAATTGTATTTAGAAGGTAAACAAATTAGAATGTAAACAAAATAAAGTAGCTTTCTCATTAGTCAATTATCAAATCAAATTGGCCGCAAAAAGTCATTAAGAAGCAAGCAACTAACAACTCTCGTGTCAATTGTAATTTGGCAACCCTGTTAACGATGTTTTGTTTTGGGTTTTAGTATAGGACGCCGCCACGGGCCAACAATAACACCTATAGAGGGGTTATTGTTATTGCGCGCGCTTGGCTAGTTCCTAATCGATTATTGATCTTTTTTAACGGTTTATTTGTTGCGGTATTATATCATAATGCCCCAAAAGTGTTGTGTTCCCGGTTGTACAGGAAATTACCAAACCAGTACAAAAGTTCGGGTGTTTCGTTTTCCCAGAGATGAAGAGTATCGCAGAAAATGGCTCTCTGCAATTCCACGTGAAAGTTTTGTGCCGAGTGACAACTCCCGAGTGTGTGAGTGCCACTTTGAAAAGGAAGATTTTATTTAGAAAATTTCCCAACAGGATACAAAAACTGGTGAGATCGTTTCAGTTATTTTAGTTTTACCCCGGTTAAAAGAAACTAGCGTACCAAGTAAATTTCCGAACGGTCCCAAATACTTGTCAAAAAAAATATCGTATCGAAAAAGCAAAGACGAAAAACTTATAGAATTACATGAAATACATTGTCAGACATACATACAGACATGTCAAAGCTTAACCATGTTGTGAACTTTATGTCCAATGTACTTAAAAACTTAAAAATAGAGGACGAAAATGTTTCACAAGGAATTGAATTTATTTCTGATCAACTTAAATTGCGAACATTATCAAAAGAACGTTATAGATATTCCACTACCGCTATGGTTTTTTGCTCAATTTTATATACAATTAGTCCTCATGCATATAGATATTTACGAAATCGTGGATCTATAATTTTGCCCCATCCCGAAACAATCAAAGGAGTCTGTAATGGTTTTCTAACTGATCCTCATATTGATGAGAAGAAAACTATTTTAACATATGCAAAAAAAATCTTTAAATATTTAAAAGACCAAGACAAATATGTTAGTTTACCAATGGATGAAATTCACATTGATCCATATTTAGATTATAAAGGTGGTAATGTGGTAGGAGCTGCAATAAATAATAACGATTCGTTAGCGACATCTGCGTATACATTTATGATTACTAACATTTGTTTAAATTTTAAAGAAGTTGTTCATATTGCCTAAACTGCCTAAACTGCCATATCCTGTGTCTAAAATTAATCACGAATTACTTGTCAATTTTCTTAAAACAATTAACCATCTAGACTCTAATAATTAGACACATCTAATCTTAACTGTATTTCGAAACAGTTAACAGTTAACCATTTAAATTATTCTTTACCTGTGTTTTTCATAGACTCCGATAGATTTATGCCGTAATATCTTTGTTTAGTTTAATCTTTTTATTGATCTCCAAAACTACATTAAAACGATTTCAGACATACCTACCTAAATAACTACATAAAGCCCGTAATAACATAAGTATCTCGTAGGCCTCCGGATGGTGACGTCACGAGGCAGCACTTTGTCCTTGTATTAGAGGTGTTGTTGCCATATCTCGGTTACGATTTGACATACAAACATGTTTGAATAGTCAAAATAGTGGGAAATTTAACGCTCTACAAAAAAAATCTGTCATGTTTTTACTGTAGTATGTAAGGGAAGAAGGTTATTAAGGAAAAACCGGAGAAAGGTCGGAAATTTTGCAGTCCCCCCCCCCCTCTTTCCTCGCACAGGGTCCTCGAGGTCCAAAACTTGAGAAAATGTTTATTAAACATCTTTAAATAACTTCCCAAAGTTTCATTAACTTCTGACTTATTTCTATCTGAAAGTACCTGTCGACTGAACTATAAGGCCCGCGAGAGAAGTTTCACTAAATTGAAATTATTTAAAAACTACCTAATACCATCTTTGGCTCAAGAACATCTGAAAAATTTACCTAATCTCTAAAAACTAACTAACCAAAACTAAAACTAAAAAAGATTAAAAATTTGACTTTCATCTCAATTGAAAGTGACATTTCAGAAAGTTTTGATTTGTCACGAATCATAAATGAATTGTCGACTAAAGTAGGGTTACTTTAAAAGTAAAGAAAACAGTAAAGTAAGGAAAAGAGGTCCTTCAGTTTGGTACACAGTATTTTTATTTGTAAGTACATAAATATCGATTTTTTCAGATTAAGCTTGTAAAGCTTTTAACACATTTAACACAATAATAATATGATGTATTAATTTCTTATTGCTGACGTTTTAAAAGTACCTAGTTGAGATCCTCGTTGAGATCTGTGACCAACATAAATCAGCTGCAATTCGTAATGTGTACATTTAATGGCACTTCCTTACCTGACTTTGACTTCTTACAATAAAATACCAATATTTTTGTTTTATTTTTGAAAATTAAGTGGAGGCAATGTGGAATCTGCCCGCGGGCGGCCAACACTCTACAGCCCTGTATATTATAACTGTTAAAAAGACAAGATTTACTTTGAAGTGCAAGGAGAATCCGAAACTAATTTATCCAGATGTATCCACCATAATCCATTCTATCAAAGGTTTTCGATCCGTAGATTTGCGGTCTGTTTTAGGAAACATAAATATTCAACGACAACGTACATCAAAAATAAAACGCATCGAGTTATGCGATAATAAAACTAGTTTTCCAATACTGGTTTGATAAAAATACGGGTCTCTTTGTTCATGAAACATTTTGAAATATAATGGCGGCCCTCTTTCATCTGCACTAAATCTATTTCATGAAAAATGCTCCGGCAATAAAGGACATTTTTCCGGAAAAAATATATGCCATGGCCGAAATAATTTATTATGATTTTTAGGGGTAGCAAAAAGTTCAGATTCCTATTATAAGATATATGGGAAAGAGAATTATATTGAAATCGTGGATCACTGTCAGAGAGCGTTTATTTGTTAAAATGAACCAACGCTCGATTGTTTTAGAATTATACTAGATGAAATCTGTCATATTATAATGCAATTGACGGTATTTGAACTATTGAAAGCACAAACTATTTAAAATACAAATCATAGATCCGGATTATTTCGGATTATTTTCCCATAAATCACATTTCTATTCTGATTCGCTTGTGGAAATTAATACACCTGAATACACTTGATCGTATCGTATATATTTTTTAATGGAAACGTCAGTAGTATATAGTCACCAATATATAGAATTTTTTCCCCATGTTTTGCCTCTAAATTGTCTATAATATGCGTCTATAATATGAGTCTATAATATTGTTACGTTTCTCGTAACTTTTTGGGGTAGGGTTAGTTTTAATAAAACCATATTCTCTCACTCCAACTAACTTATTTATTTATTCATACTTTTACTTTGACACCTTTGATGAACACCTATCACTATTTAACAAATTGATATTACTTACATTATTCCTTTCACTAAATCTACCCCCATGGCTTCAGGAGATATGTCAACTTGTCTATCTCAATTCTCTAAAACCCACTAACTCACTTCTTCCCAGCTTGCTATCTCCCCCCAAAAACCTTCCATTTCCTATTTTCTTGTCACCCGGGGATAGAAGCAAGTCTAGCAGATTCACTATTCAATAAGTTCAATGTTTTCTACTTCCTTTAAAGTTCCATTCGAAAAATCTTTACTCAGCAAATTGTACTTACTAGCTAATGCCAATAATAAATGATATAAGATACCTTACATCCTTTATAGCATCCGGAATTTATTCATTATTAATATGGAACTTATTTGACTTTGTAAAATTTTATAATTATTATGCATTAATTTACTATACAGTCTTTTCTAATTTGTTGGCAAAATATGTTTAGTTTTATATTTAGTTATTTAGTTATATTTGTGACAATATGCGTCTATAATATCAGTTGTAAATGTTAGTAGAACTCTATCTACTCATCTTCATTGTTGTTGTTAGTAGCATTTATTTGAGGGTTTTCTGTGCTGGTGAGGTAGTGCTACGGAACCATGGAACCACGTTATTTATTCTTAAAAATACATAAATATTAACTGTCTTTAATTTAAAACATATTTTCTATCTAGTGCATTTCTCCCCATGGATTTAATTTACCGAAAACTCTAAAACTACCGTTAAAAACTTACATCGCGTGTGTTAATTAAATTGATTTTATAACTTTTTTTTGGAAGTTCAAACGGATATTTTACTGAAATTCTGAAGAGCCAGGAAAACGCGTGACCTTGAAAATTTTAAAATTCGCACTTCATTATGTGTCTTTGCCAGTTTTGGCACTACCTGTTTAATTTGGCACGAGCCGCCACTGCTACTAGGCACTCTTTAACGAACTCAGGTCTCTCAGAAAATGACTTCGATGTTTTCGCTATTTTTGACCTAATTATAAAACTAGCTTTAACAACACTGTCTAGATTTGATTTTTGTGAATGGAACATTTGTTGCTGTTTCCCTAAATCGATAATGACTTTTTGCTGGAGTAATGCCGCTTCATATTGTATTATTTTAAAACAGAAATTGTTTCATTGCACAACAAACACATAGGTTTACCACTGTGCAAGATGAAAAAGAATTAATCATTCCATTTGTCTTGGAATTAGGTAACGATATTATGTGTCCACTTTCCGCTTTCTTAAACCAGACATGTTGATAGAATTTGCTTGAATACCCATATATGGTGTAATCCGTTAAATGTTTAATAATGATACAGAACTATAATGATACTGATGTACATACAGGACAACCTACAAATGAGGGTTATATAAAATTATTTCCAAATCGTCTTATGTGTTTAAACATTTAACAATTTCAGATGGTATAGTAGTAGAAAAGAAGCCGACTCGGTAATCCACTCCAAATAAACCTTTGTGTGGAGGACGTGATCGGAAGAATTTCCTGTTATAGGAAGAATGTTTTCCCACTGTACGAAATAACGAGTTATAGCCATGTTTTGTACTTCGTGTTTATTTAACAACCAATTCATCAATAATGTGATTAACAAGTTCTTTGTCATTATCAATCTGCAAAACTATTGGTGTTCCGAATTCTAGAATTTTTAGTTCTTCGCATTCGTCCTTTGAGGATGTATGTCATTTAATTTAGGAGTTGAATTCACTTGATGAATATTTTTTTAAATGTTATACTTATGTATCCCAAAAGTCCAATCTTTGTACCTACTCTATAGTATTTTGAACAAACACATTAATATTATAGAGAATCGTCGCCCTCATCTGTCACATGATTAGAGTGTACCAAAACAAACACTAATTATCTTATTAAATGATTTCATTGATGTTTTCCGTATCTAGCGTTTTCGCCTTCGCCTTTCGCACAGGGCGAAATTCGATAATTTCCATAAAATTGCCTTGGCTACCAGATTCACGAGGTTGTGGGCAATTCGTCCGTCGAGTTAAGTGACACGCCACCTGACGAGAAATAAAGTAAGCATTTGATTCTACACGATGTGTGAATGACAACTTAAATATAATTAGTGACTTAGTTTGTCAAAAGTAAAGTGAAACTTAATGTCATGGTAATTTTTTATTTTATATATGAATATATGCTATTATCTCGCCAAATACAACACGAGACCAGTATATCTGCGGAAAATTATTCTTGCTATCTTGCTGTTTTTCTTGCTTCTTGCTTGGCAGAATTTATTTGACGCATGTTAGTTATTTTTAATTAATAGGAACGCATATCCAGTGAAGGTACAATCTTGTACGCAAATTTATCATTAAATTTAATAATATTAAATGTCAAAGAACAATTAGAACAATGTATTACTTTCTACTACATAAGTTTACATTTTTAATAGTTTCAACATCATAGTGGATGTGTTGCAAATAAATCCAATTTTCTTGTTGTTTTTCCATATCACAGATGAGCAAAAAATCTCGAGCATATTTTGGTTATATAAGTATTCAATATTTACATTTTAAATCCTTTGAACTTGGCTGGATATATGGGGATAGCGTTTACCTCCCCCATTTCGTAATTTTGAATATAAATGTTTGTTCACCTGTTCTGTATATTCATTAGGGCGTTTACACTTACGTTTATGCAAATAAAGCAAATTGTGAGGTAACAATTTCAAATAGAACCGTAAATATTTTGTATGTGGACAACACATATCTTGATAGGAGTATCATATATATATATATATATATATATATATATATATATATATATATATATATATATATATATATATATATATATATATATATATATATATATATATATATATATATATTTGTTTTGTAAAAAGTAATCTTGGGTTTGTAGCATTTCATTACATAGAGAAATAAGCAAATAGATGAATAAGAAGGAAAATACACTTACCAGTGCTATATCTGGACATACATACGGAAACGAACCACTTAGAAGTTGTACAAGTTCTTTCACCTTTATTCAGGATCTTCAGAGCAGTGTACGATTTATGCCATTGATCATTTATACTTGAATTTAAAATATTAATACTCCAACACTTGCAATGACGTTTTATGAGATTATTTTTTGACGGAACTCAAATTCTTAAAATACACAAACCTAGTCTACTATTTATATTTGTTCTATTTGAACATATTATATATAAAAGCATTAGGCATACAGTTATCCAGAAGATGTTAAACTTTTAAATGCATAAAATCTTGTTGAACCTATTGAGAAACAACTACTTCCTCCAACTATATGCTGGAGAATATTGAATTACATATACAATAGAGTTCTGAAGCATTCAACGAGGGAGTGATACAGAAATTGCTTGCTTAGTCAAAACTAAAATCATTTGATGGTCTTACACTGCTCTGAAGATCCTCATTAAAGGTGAAAGAACTTGTACAACTTCTAAGTTGTTCGTTTCCGTATGTATGTCCACATATAGCACCGGTAAGTGTATCTTCCTTCTTATTCGTCTATTTGCTTATTTCTCTATGTAATGAAATGCTACAAACCCATGATTACTTTTCACAAAACAAATATGAATAACAAAGAATTTCAAAGCTAATAAATATATCCAGGGTGAAAATTGGATTTTTTTCGAATTTTCGAAGAAACAATTAATACATAAGACCAACAAATGATCATTTGAAAATATTTTCCTAACTATAGGTTCGATTTACATGATTTTTTTTTTGATATTTTAGGTTTGTTCGTGCGGAAAGCAGGTGTGCTACTGAATTTCAACTCAATTTTAAATTTTGACCATATACAAGGTGTACCAATTACATTGGATTTTTGCATAAAGTTTGCAACACTCTGTGGTAAGTGCAAGCAAAAAAAAGATGAAAATTTTTGTACAGAACTTTAGCGTAGTCTCTTCTTAACAATTCATTTTTTAATTCATGTCAATATCTCTATTAATAGGTAAGATATGATTAATTAAAATAATGACGTAGTTTTTCAATTTATAATTAACATTAACTTTTAACTTCACAAACAAAGAACCAACATACAAATTTTCTCGATAATGAATGTAACAATGTTTTAAAATTAACAACAAAAATAAACTTTAAAAAAACGTTAATATCTTGTATTGCCTCCCCGAGCAAGAATTACAGCTTCCATACGTCTTGGCATACCGTCAAATAAATGGCGAATGGCACCTTGGTCACATTCATCCCATGCTTGTACTACAGCTGCACTAAGCTCCCTCAGGTTCACAGGAGCAGGAACTTGGCCTCGAACACATCTTCCCACCATGTCCCAAACATGTTCGATACGGTTAAGATCTGGGCTTCGTGCAGGCCATACCATACGGTTAACATCAACCTGAAGAAAATACTCGGAAAGATTCTTGCCACATGTGGACGGGCATTATCATGCATTAGCATGGAATTGTTTCCAATAAATGGAACAAAAGGTACAACATGTGGTCGCAAAATGTTAGTAATATACCTATCAGCCGTCATTGCCACACCATTAACTCTGTACGAGCTTCAAGACTAATTCCTCCCCACATCATAATTGAGCCACCACCAAAACTGAGCCTTGGCACAATATTGCACTCTGCAAACCTTTCGCCACCTCTTCGCCATACTCTGTGACGGCCATCTGGAGATACAAAAGCATACAAAATCTCGATTAATCAGTAAACAGGATTTGAAGTCGCTGTCTACGATGCTCTCTAGCCTTTAAGCCAACTTCATTTAGCCTTCTTCTCACAGTTCGTTCTTCTCACAGTTCGTTCTTCTCACACTAATATCTACACCACGTACATGTTGTAAAGCATTCTCACTAACTGAAGTAGAGTCCCTGTTTCGTAGTATTTAGGGCTAAAAAACGCTCGTCCTGCGGAGTTGTACATCTTTTTCTTCCCCATTCTTCTGGTGTATTCTTCAGTTTCTCGAAACCGTTCCACGGCTCTTTGAATGCTACATCTTGAACTTGTGCCGCATAGTATTGTGACCGCCCTTCCTGTATTAGAGTTATGGCTCTGGTGGCGCCAGTTGCACTTAAGACCATTATTACTTTTTATTGTTTACCGTTGCTTTGTTATAATTCAGACCAAATCGCAACAATTAACTTAGAAACACTAGCGACACTTGTCAAAAAAAAAACAAACGAAGATGCCAAAGCAACTTTGCCCATTGGCAATTGCATTGAAAATTACCATGACACATAGTCATTATTTTAATTAATCATATCTTCCCTATTAATTGAGCTGAACAAACCTACAATTTAAAAAATAAATCATGTAAATCGAACCTATAGTTAGGAAAATATTTTTCGACGTTTCGGCACCTTCTTTGGAGCCATCAATTTGGAGGCTTCAATCTGCTTCAATCTGCCTACTCCCCAGGTCTAGCCTAGGGAATTGCCCATCTCTAAGATAGAACAAAAATTCGTGACATTTTCAAAATTGGATGTGGAGCTTCACACTATTCGATAAATGGTGAGTGTTACGTCATCCTCACAGCCATCCTCAATCAGCCTTGCTATATTGTATTATATATTGTATGTTATATTGTCTTATGTGTAAAATTTAATTCCACACCTTTTCTTCCTTTTCGAAATTTTTCTAAAGCGAGTAGCCTAATTTTTTTTATTTAATTGATATGAAAATTAATTCCGATAACTTTAATTGCGTCGAAAAACTATTTCATTTAATTTTGTGCTCGATAAACGGCTCATCCGCATGCAATTCACCGAAAAAAACTCCAATTAATCACTCTGATATTGACAAATCATTCTCATAATTTCAATGTTTGCTACAGTGAAACTTGCCGCAGACATGCTGTCGACATGAGGGTACCCGAATACATCGCTTTTTGTCAACTTGTAGTAGAATAATGCTTTCGCCGTTTTGTAAATATATCAGGGCCCTCGGCGGTTGCCTCATGTGTTTCCAAACTTTTATTCCTTCGCAGGTGGCAAAATTTAGTTATCGAACTGATAAGCCGGAAGACAAATTGGTCATTCTTCAAAGTTGTATGAGATTGCAATGACGAACCAAAACATAAGTATCATTTAACGTGTGAGTTAACTTTTTATTTAATTGATTGTAGCGATGGAAAAGAGTTGTTTAGTTACAGGTAAAATAAAAATGATTAACATTGCCTGTAACGTATGATCCCAGTTTTCCGAAAATAATTATATTGTTTAACCTTCTACCAAATGGAGTTTAATCAAGCTGTCGCTGTAAATCTAATGAGCTGAAATTTTGCATGCACGTTTAGTTGATGTCATTGTAAAGCCAATATGGCGGACCACCCAAGATGGCAGACTAGTTATTTTTTATCACTTACATGACATGAGTTAAAATGACGTCACTATAAATCCAATATGACAGACTCCCAAAGATGGTGGATAAGTTATTTTTTATTCACTTCCATGATATGGATATCAAATGGAAGGGTTAGCTAAGAAGAATACGCAAATAGAATGACGTTACCCTAAATCCAAGATGGCAGAATCCCAAAGATGGCGGATTACTTATTTTTTATGCACTTCTGCAAAAAAAAATTTTTTTATAAAATAGGTGGCTCGCGACAACCTTTTATATCATATAAATTGGGTAATTTAATAAATTGATGGGTTTAATTTAATTTAACGTTTATCTTTTTTTAGAGCATTTAAAGATTTTAGAGCATTTTTTTTCTATTAATTTATTTACATATAATACAAAACACAAGATGAATGGATAATAAACTTCAATGTGAGTGACATAAATGAATCTCTTGGCCAAAATCTTAAAAATAAATTGTAATTGTTTCATTTTTCCTATCAGACATGTTTAGAACAAGACTTTCTATACGGGGATTGATGTTTTCATCCTTGCATCTAAATATAAAGTTAGAATCATTTGCATGTAATACAGGTAAAACATTACTATCACCAATTTTTGGTAAGTCATTAGCCATTATTACGAATAGGATAGGTCCTCGCAAGCTGCCTTGCGGGACGCCGCGGTTATTTACTAAAAAATATGATTTAATATCATTGCCAAGAGCGACGCATTGTATGCCATCGCGCAGATATGTTTCTATCCAGCGTAATGCCCCTCACTCAAGTTTCAAGTTTTTTAAATAATATTCTATGTTCAGCAGTATCGACCAATATGAATTCCGTTTACTGTATAGCGACTCATGTATATATTTGATGCACTTGTATAGAGCAGATTCTCTATTTTTTAATCTTTACAAAACCATGCTGAAACTGAGTAATAATATTATACTTATATAAGTATTCATTAAACTAATTGTAAAATGCCCTCAAACATTTTGGCAAATTGATTTTGAACAGCAATTGACCTATAATTAGATATTGACGTTGGATCATCTTTTGTTTATATATAGGGATAAATTTTGATTTTTTTAAGGTTTCCGGTAATATTCCTCAGTTAATTGTTTAATAATAATTGTTTAATAATAAAACCAGAGACTCCATAATAGTAATAATAAATAAATTATTATTATAAATTTTAATTATAAATGAGTACCTTATAGGTACTTAAAACTAACTGATACGGTTAGAGATCTTGGGATAATAATGGATATTAAATTAAAATTTGACAACCCTACTGAAAATATTCGAAAATATTGTTTTACAAACACTTTATATAATATACGTAACAGTAAAGGAATATGTGTATATTAAATATGTGTATACTTTTATTAATTTATTTGATATTATAATTGTATGAAATACACACCCCACAAAAATTATCACATCACCGAATGTTGCATAAGTTTGATGGTGTTTATCTTTAGAGTCCGATATGGATTATTTTTTTTGGATGATAGGTTGACTCTTCCATAATCATTTTCTACCGATTTCTTAAATAAAAGGCTCAACAAAGTACCATTTCAAGAGTTATAAGGCGATACAGGCATTGTACTCGAGCACTTCGCATGGAATTCGTAGCAGCTGGAAATGTTTCTTTACAGGCTGTTAGAAATCACCTACATGAACAGAGTATACGACCAATGGTTCCAGCAACAGGCCCACGTCAGACTAGGGCACCCCGGGTTGCTCGATTACAATTTGCTAGAGAGCACGCTGATTGGGGTATTGAAGAATGGTCCAATGTACTCTTCACAGATGAATCGAGATTTTGCCTATACTCCTCTGATCGACGTATGCCAGTATACAGAAGGCCAGGTGAGCGTCATTTTAAATGCAATTTTCGTGAAACGGAAAGTTTTGTGGTGGGTCAATCATGATATGGGGAGGGATTTCTTATCATGGGCGCACGGAGATGGTGGCAGTCAATGACGGAAGAATGACGGCCAATCGATACATAAGAGACATTCTGGAACCCCATGTGATCCCATATGGTCCTTTGATAGATGATAATTTTAAACTAATGCACGATAATGCACGACCACACGCGGTGAGGAGTATTTGGAAGAGGTTAATGTTACTGCACTGAATTAGCCAGCTCGGAGCCCAGATCTTAATCCTATCGAGCATGTATGGGACCATTTAGGATGAACAATTAAGCAAGATCAAGTCCCATGTAGGCCATTGGACGAGCTTCAAAATAGACTAATTTTGATTTGGAACAATATGGACCAGGAATATTATACACAAATCTTTTGATGGGCTCCCAAGGCGAATACAAACAGTAATAAGAGCGAGAGGTTGAAACACACGCTATTGAAATTGATTGTTTTTTGTAAGCAAATTTATTAAAATTGTGTTCAATTATCTGATAGTGTGTTTAGTGGAGCGGATCTAAGTTTGCATACGGAAGTGACTTTTTTGCCAAAAATTTTTTCCAACTTGTTGATAATGTTCCCCCCTACCTCTGGTAACTTTTTCCGGTAATTGTTGTTGCAATGGGGGTGTTGCGGGAAAGGGGGTGGGATTGGGAAGCTGATTTTTTTTTCTCTTGTAGGTATTGGTTATCGGAAGCCCAGGCCGAAATTTTTTTATAAAGAATCGAGGACAGCTTGAAAGAAAAACAAAACTCAAGAACACGGGCGTGCGGGGTGAAAATAAAAACGTAATTTTTTTTTCTTATGGGAAGGAGGGGGGCGGGGCGCCTATCATATTGAAAAAGTTGGGCAATTGTATAAACACTACTGAAAAAAAATTACCGATTTCGTTCATTAGGGACGTCAGGGCGTCGAATCTAGATTAAAGCCCTGTAGATGGGCGAGAAGACGTCCTACGCCCATAAGTCAGGGCTCATTCTCAAGATGAAGGTTTCCCCTATTAATTAAAAAATAATAATCCCGATCGCACTAATAGTTTTCATACGCGCGCGAGTTGGGACGCTGGGAAATTTTATTTTCTCTCGCCAGTCTCCAGCGGCAAAAGAGTAGGCGTGGACTCTACCCTCTCTTCTCGCGCGGGGGATGACGGCGAGGTGCGGAGGACTTTTATACGTGGTGATCAAAAAGTACAAACTTTACTCTTACCGAATTTTAAGATTTTGTAATTTTTTACCAATTTTTATAAGTTCATCCTAAATAAATTCGCTTATATATCTCGTGTAAACGCTAACGCCCTGTGTCGAGTCTTTTAGGATAGGACCGTTCCGGCTGAGCGATATGTTTATTGTTTATGTTATCGAGATTGACGTATTTAAAGGACGAGACAGTTTCGATAACTAAGTATTTATGGGCTGCTTTGACGGTCCTATGAAAGGAATAATATGTAAAGGATTTGTTAGTTAGTTTAGAATATACGTTTGTAGCCGACACTTGTTCTTTTATTTCAATTATCGTTGGGCATTCGTTTACACTCGAATTATTCAATTTATGAAAATTATTATTATGGAAATATCCCGATTATTCCCATCACTACTAGCAATGCGCTACCTCTCCCCATATAGCTACAAATAGACAACAATTACCGGAAAAAGTTACCAGGAGATAGGGGGGAACATTATGGAAAAAAAATTTTTCAAAAAAGTCACTTCCGTTTGGACCCCTTTTTATTCCTAGATTCGCTCCACTAGTTTCTCAATATAAACTTAAGCAATAATAACATGCTGTGCTAAAAAACCACGTCTCTCCTTTAATAACAGAGATAATAAAGTGAACCAAAAAAAAAAGAATGTTACTGAAAGATGAGGCTTCAGTAAGCTATGAATTGTCATTTGCAGTTATTGCAGATGAACTCCACAGGGCGTTACAATTTGTCGGAACAAACACCATTGTAACACCCGGCATTTGATAAAAAAAACCTTTTTTTAAGAAATCGGTAGAAAATGATTATGGAAGAGTCAACCTATCATCCAAAAAAAATCGACTCTAAAGATAAATACCATCAAACTTATGCAACATTTTCGGTGATGTGATAATTTTTGTGGGGTGTGTACTATATTATCAAAGTTTACAGATTTGATATTATTAGCAATTATTGACAGCCATTATTAACGCAGGCTGAGGGGTGCAAATTTCACACTGAGTTTTGTACGATCCTGAAAACTGTAAGCAGGTACTGTCTAATATTCTACAATTGTATTTTTTATCTACTATTGTCAAAATAAATTGTATTTTTATAGTTTTTTCCTGTTATTGGGGGTTCTCGCCTATTAAAAAAATAAAGTTCCGTCTTTCTACTTATGTGCCCCTATCCTTGTGCTAAATTTCTGTCCATTTGGGGTGCCTAGGTGGCCGAGTAGCTAAATTTGCCTCAAGGAAATTTTCGAGTTGTCAAGTTTCAAGTTGTCGTTGCAATATCGTCGAGTTAACAGTCCTCTCACGAAGCCTCAGTAAAAACCGATCTGTTGCAAGTTGAGTGGTATATACACCATACACATAACTTGGAGAATCATTTTCTCGAAATTTAATCCATGCCCCATGTACTTGACTACATATCTAATAATTCTGTAGTTCCTCGTTGAGATTTGAAAAATGCCAGCGGTTCTGTTTAAAAGAGTTTCACCTAGACGCACCATGTTTGTCAAAATATTATTCGAAATGTCAGTTTTACATTTGTTTTCTTCTTCAGCTTTGTGTTCCATGGTCCATCACGATATAATCAAATTTTAATATTCATATCCATAAATTGCTTTATTTTGAAAATGTAACATATTACCAAAGCCTTTTTATCTTTTTGTCCAAAATAGACAGCGGCAAAATTCAAAAAGGGTTCTAAAGCAGAGATATAATACATATAAAATTTATAGAACAGAATGTTTGTTTAACACTGTGCCACAAGATAAAAGGTTGTCTTTTATATTTGTTAATCTGGTTAATCTGCTAGATAAAATCCAATAAAATTTTCCTTAAAATGGTTATCTATCTCTTGAGCACGTACTGTATAATAAAATATTAAGCTATATTTCCCATCATTAATAATAATGAGGAGGTGCTGTCTGAAAATATTGTTTTATGATCCGCATAATTATATATTAAGAAGAAAGCTCCGATCGCGTTTTAATCGCGTCGCATTCGCCATTTTCTCGACACCAACAAATCGCTGCCTGCAATCGAAAAAAGCAGTCCAATTATACAAATATTAGGATAATATTCCTCCAGGCCTCATAACACCGGAAGCCGGCATCCCCCGCATACGTTCGAAAATTGCTAGCGTCTTGCGGGTTATTTGGGATTCCCAGCGGGGCCGAAAGCACACTTCTTGTATGGGAAGTTTATGTAAGTCGAAAGGAAAAAATACAGCCCCCAATTTACGTTCCGGGTCTCTATGTTATATTTATGAGGAGATTCGGAATTTGGCGAAGCGTCCCGCTCGAATTTGTCTTGAATATTTGCATAAGGAACGAGCTAACGAGTCTACATTGTGTTTACATTCAGCCTTCCCGACCGTGCGGAATTCCGCTCATACATACTAATTGGCAGCAGTTTAATTTATCGCTAATTATCGGAATATTATTCCGCCCACATGCCGGCGAAGTTGCGTGAGGGAAATATGGGCTTTGCCGATGCAAAAGTTGAAAAACTCACCGCATAGTAAAAAGAACCAGAAGAAGACGTGACGGCGTACACTTGTGGAACACATCCCCAATTCCAGCGGCTTTTCCGGAAGCCTTCCAACACTCACATACGGAAATAACTGGTCGAAGACGACGCTTACGCGAGGAACGACGTGCTGCAGCCCGGTCAGTGGACGTCCGCGAATCGGCACTTTGGCAGACAAGCGGCGGTTGTAATGCGGATGCGGCGATCGCGTGGCACCGAGGAATCGTGTAACACGAGACTTGGGCGCGCCAGCGCTTCTCGGCAGTCGCGGTCCGTTTTCCGCTGCTGTGCCACCGTCTACCGGATCAGAAGCTCACGCCGAGCCTAATCATTAGCGGCAACTGGATGTCCCTTGCAGCTGCAGGGACTGCATTGTAGTGGATATTATTGTGTGCTCACACGTTCATCATTAATTCAAGCGCCTTTTTCATTGGCGCAGTTTCAATTAACCGGACGGTCTACCGCTTTGTTACAGGTCGGTCTCATGTCGCGGATATGCCAGCATGTCCTCAACGCCTGTTTCGACATTGAATATAAATAGAAAAAATATAAAACCTCTCATGTGCACATCCATGCATACATACATATTTTTATTTGTATCAAATACATTAACGTACTTACACAAATCAAAAAACACAAAATGTAGTAGTATGAGAAAAAACTTTTATTAACCCGTCATGTAATGAAAAACAAAAAATATTTAAAGGATTCTGGATTATTTTTCGCAGACGATCTAATAGTAATGAATTATTCTATTCTACTTAAAAAAGCTCAAGAAAAACATGGGAAAAATAAAGCATGGATACTTGATGGTATTGTTTTTTGCGATAATGGAAATGGAAAGCAGAAAATTCAAAATATCGAGGATCTACAAGGAACTGAAAACTAACGTTGATCAACTCAGTTATTTTGTTCTATTGAAGGATATATAGCGATATATGTATATACATATAAACTGATCAACAAAATAAACGTTACACTGCCAAATTTGCTCTGATTTTGAAACAGAATAAATCTGGATTGCCGCCGCCTATTTAGTTTCTGTTTTTAAGTGTTAGCTAGTAAAATGTTTTGTCTGCCGGTCCTTGTTTGTACCAAGGATATATGTTTCATATAAAGTTTCTACAGGGCGGAAAATAAAACAGTGCTAAATTTCTGAAATTTCGGCATCGTCCCATTTCAACAAAAATTTTTTTTTCTGGATTTCAACATGAATGTCATAAATTAGAACCTAATATCTCGCAACAGTTTTTGCGATTCTCGTTGATTTGCCTTATTTACACAGTGACCGCAAAAACATCCATTTTTGGCCTTGCATTGATAACTTTTTTACTCGTGAACCGACTCTCAAAATCCAGGCCTCATGTTGAAGCTAAAACTGCAGTTAATAAAGCATAAAAAATATTAACCACGATAATCTTTTAAATGATTTTTGTACCCTTCCAATCGGGGAATTGTATTATTTACATAATATTGAAGATAAAATTGGTCTACTTTTGGTTTTTATTGTTCTACGCACCAATAAAAACCATACTAATAAGTAGGAAAAAATCGCCATGGTTGACTGATACAATAAAACAAATGATCAAGTTAAGGAACAGAGCCGGCCTCAGATATAAAAGATCAAAATTACCAGCACACTGGAACTACTATAAACAGCTTCGTAATGAAACAAATGCCGCTATTTCTAGAGAAAAGAAAGCTTATCTTGAATATTCTTTGAGGCAAATAATAATAATATATGGAGATAATTTAAGTAATTAAATGTACATAAAAGAAAACCACATCAACAGATCCCAGACACAGTTGGTGATGCTAATATTATTAATAATTATTTTATAAACTCCAGTAAAAGTTATTTTAGTGTTAACGAAGAAACTATTGAATTCTACAATAATAATATCAGATGTAATACCGGTAGTTTCACCTTTAAAATGGTTACCGAATATCAAATATACCTGGCACTAAAATCTGTTAAATCTGAGGCAGTTGGTGTCGACGGTATTGGAGTTGGACTGCTTTTATATCTGTGTCCGTATGTTCTGCCGCTGTTAACGCATAATATCAATTGCTGTTTTGAGAAAGATGTTTATCCATCTATTTGGAAAAGTTCTAAAATAATACCATTACCAAAAACTAATACTGTCTCAGATTTAACAGACCTAAGACCAATCAGTATATTACCAGCTATGTCTAAAGTAAGTGAAATAATTATGAATCAACAAATTAGGGAGCACGTGGCATTGAATAATATATTACCATCAAATCAGTCTGGTTTTCGCAAAGGGTATAGTACGACAAGCTCATTGCTTAAAGTAGTAGATGATATTGTTCAGTCATCAGACAATAATGACATTACTATATTAGTATTACTAGATTATAGTAAAGCATTTGATCTCATAGATCAACGGCTACTGCTGGTAATGTTACATTACTTTGGATTTTGTCCAAAATCCAGCTGTATTATTCATTGTCCAGCTGTCCAGCTGTATTATTCATTTATAGAAGATGACATTGCTTGCAAAATGCTTGTAACCGAGTTAATCGAGATTTATCATCACTCATTGAGTTATCAAATGATTTATGTTTATCAATAAATTCATCGAAATCCAAAGTAATGTTATTTGGTAGGAAACAAGCAAAAGAAAGGTGTGTGGAACGGGTTGATATTAATATAAAAAACGACCACCTTGACAAATAACCACCGTAACAAATGTATCAAAAAATCTAGGTCCATATTTAGACTCAAAATTAAAATTTACAGAACATATTAACCATATTATTAAGAAATCTTTTGCTAATCTAAAATTAATTTATGCAAGTAAGGATATGTTAACAAAGAAAACAAAAAGGTTGTTATGTGAAGCTCTTGTGTTGTCGCATATAAATTATGCCCCAATTAGAATTAGAAAATACGAATCTGTGTCCTCGAGTCTGAGGAAAACTGGTTGGCTTAATATCAAAACTAGAACCTTTTCCACAGCTGTTGCTTTTTTCACAAAATGCTATTAACTAAGTCACCCCCTTACTTGTACAATAAAATTACCTCCACAACAGATGTGCATAACATTAATATAAGGCACAAATCAACGCTTACCATCCCAAAGCACAAGACTAGCGAATTTCGTTCTGGAATCTCGCATAGCTTCTCTTTACAACTCCATTTCTGATGATCTTAAGATACTACCATACACAAATTTTAAGATACGCCTTAAAAAAATGCTTTTTACAAAACATAATACGTAATATATAATTTTAGTTAAAGTTTTATCATATAGGTTGTTGCTGCGTCTAAAATGATTAAATTAACTAATTGCTTATATATTAACCTATAACTAAATTAATGTCTAGGTTGCATGAATACATTCTCTTTTTCTGGTTTGAGTGGAAGAACAGAGAACTTTTAAGATTCTCTGAACTCTGCCCTTTATGCCCTAATTGTATATAATTATAATAAAATAAATCACTTATGTAATTTGGGTTATAATAAAAACGAATATTATTATTATTATTATTATACTCCCGAAATATTATTTTATAAAAGTATTCGTTTTTATATAGAGTGGGTGCCCCGCAGTCCGTGCCCATGACGCTGCGATTTCTCAGGGATTGTCCCTCGACGACCCCGCCTTCGAAATTCCTCTAATTTCGCTAAAATCGGTTTCATATTTACACTAATATTGTTTGCAACGCACGTTTGGTATGATTTAGTAGAAATTATTTACTGACTGTATAGATAAATAAAAGATGTTCTGATATTATATCAGGAGCATATTACTCCAGTCAATAAATATTACCTGGAAAAATAAGAGGATAAGGAAATTTCTTGTGGCACGTTGACTGTCATAAGAAATTTGGGAAAACCTACCGCAAAAACCGATGTGAACCTTTCGTTGATTACTGATGTTAATAATACGGAAAGGTAATTTGTAGCCTTGAAAATATAATTTGACAGTTATCAAGGTTATTGAGAGATGTTGAGCTATTAAAGTGCTGTTTTACTTTATAGAGCCCGCTGTCCAGTAAACTGGACGTATATAAAAAGTATACCAGATTCTTATTTTTCTAACTAAAAGAGGGAACTATAGTTTTAGTTTATTGAACATGAAACAATAATACACTGATATTTTCTTTAAAAAATGCATACCAGTCAGTCGTTGAGCAAGGGAATACACAAAGGCCTGGTTTTTCTGGACACACTGAATCTACGAGCACATCAGTGGAGTACAAGTCAGCACAAATAAAGGATGCCCGATGCATGGCCATAGTTTTTAACACAATTGGATACTTTTTTAAACTTATTTTTGCAAATAAACAAAAAAAAGGATAGCGACAGAAGTCATCATAAATTGGGCACATAAAATTTTTAAAAAAAACCGAGGCACTTTTTTTGAAAAAACGAAATGCTACATTTCAATTTTTGACATTTTTGAAAATAAACCTCAAACCTAGCACAAGTTGGCACATCAATTTTTTTCGAAAAATCCAAATGGCGGTTTTCAACATCAACACTTCTCTGGTAAAGTGTATACCAGCGTATATACCAGTGTGTTCGCATTGAGATTCGAAGAGTAGTTGAAAACGTGCATGGAAGTCCGTAACTGGAACTTAAAATCAGCCCGATGAACTATCTACGGCAGCGCGCTCGCTGGTGTAAAGAGAATAAACAGACTGGTCTGATGCGTCGTAAATCATTTATTTGTTGACCTCGCCGTGTACCGGACAATAAAGTCGGTTTCAATTTCCAGCGTATACACGTTACGAGTTAACATTTAGGGTATGTCCTGGATATATGACCATAAACAAATATTTTTTGCGGTAGTTTTGGATTAAATATCACAAGAGGAATAATGTTTCAGTATATGTTTGGTTCATATGTTATCTACAAAATAAACCAAAAATATGATGTGTATAATTAATTATCTTATGAAAATATTGCAAAATTTAAAATAATGACAATTGGCCATCACTCCCAGATACTATGGGGGAGATGGCCACATAACTGTGGGATAGTTGGCCATGGTGTGAAATCGGTTTCTTGTTCAAAGGAATGAGATTTTTATTCAGTACAATTGTAAAAACAAGTAGAATTCTAATTTGCTTTAAAGACCATTGGAAATATATCAAGAAATCAAAGTTGCAATATATAGAATAAGATAATGAAAAAATAAACAAACATTCTTTGGTATGAAGGTATTGTAAGATAGGTGTTAAGATTGATTTTATATTTTTCAAACAACTCTTTCCGCATCTGTGACACAAATCTACATATATTTTGTACACGATTCGTGTAGACATCGTTCCCAGCGAATCCAGTCATCTTTCTTTGTTGTTTATCATATTCCTCACCGCAGCCGACACACTCGTTGGCTTCTCCTCCTCGCTTCCAAAATCCTCGCTTCCAGAATCTCTGCTGGGAAATTGTGGTTCTTCTTTTTAACTGCCGTCGTTACTATCAATGCTTGATGGTGATTTATTTTCTATTTTCTACCTTTTTTGCAGGAGCCTTACCTTTTAAAGGTTTTTTATCCTTTTTTAATTTGACACTGGTAACATGATCTGGTGACGAAGAGAAGTGCCACTTTTTGCACGTTTTCGTACCGTTGCTGTCAATACTGGTCTCGGTGAAATTACCAATTACTATGGCCATCTCACCCAAAGATTAGGTTTGCCATCTCACCCGATTTGCCAGGGAGAGATGGCCATCCCGTGTATTTCTACAAAGGCATTTCTTGATTTAGTTTTAACACACTATAACATTTGCACCAACGCGGACATTTAATCTAACAGTGTGATTCCAGCAGCGCTGACATCTAACGACAAATGTGGGAAATATTTACTATGGCCTCCTAGTATGGCCATCTATCTCGGCTTTCCCTATTAATTTGTCGCATACAAAAAGATGTGTGAAATCAATGTAATTGGAACATATTATTTAAAAACATGACGTCAGTTTCTTTCTACTATGTTCTTTCAATTTTCAAAATTCTTGAAATGAAATAGGTACTTGTTCCACTTTTCGTCAAAACCCTCGGACTTATTGTATAAGTAGAAATAAAATCTTACTTTTGTTTCCTGTTTCATTCAATCATACTCTTAAAATAATTTTTCTTAAAACTTTTTCTTTATTGAAATACCTTTTCCTTATTTTATGGCAAATGTTATTTGCCATAAAAGTTATTATTTTGTAGATTATTTTATCCCTTCATTAACCGCATAAAAAAGTGTTCCGATGATTCGGAAATATGTAGCTTACAACTCGCTCCTGTGCATACATCCACTGTGTCAGTATCTCCCCTGAAACATGCATACCTAGGTGCATTATTCAAAGTGTAAATAAAATTACAACGTGACGGACAGCGAGCCCTATATAGGGCAGACTGCGTTGCAGAGCACGTTCGGGTGCAAATTAATCGTGCTCTCGTCAGACAAGGGGCAAAATCGTTAACGAACATGTTAATTGAATCTGCACCGATGTTTTCATTGTTGAAGTACTGCAGGTTGCAGGTGCTTGCATTAGTGATGAAATGTGGGTACACAGGCGCAACCACTGCGATTCAGGATCTGGAGGTGTAGTGTAATACATCAGCTGACGAGTTGGGTGGAACAAATGAAACTTGAGGTCTCGTTAGAGGCAGGTTTGCGAACGTGAATTTATACTCATTACTGAAATCTGCCGCTGAATATGTGCATCATATGGGGCGGAATGTATTCGGATCGTTTCAATACAAAGCTCAAGTAGTATGACGATAATACGGCACTTGAAGAAGAATCATCTGAATTGATTTACGAAATCATTCCAATATGAGATCCATCCGTCCACGTCTTTTGTCTAAAATAAATATAAAACTCACATTAAAGATTTTAGGTGAATAGTGCCAGGAAAATGACTGCACTATCTGCACGAACTTTAACAATCATTAAAAGTCCTATAATGAAGGAAGGAAAAGTTACGAGACAGACTCAAGAAAACAAATTTCTAATGGAGAAAACTCGAGAGAATATATAGTCCGGTCAATTAAGACATTTGAAATAACAAAAACTCCCGGAAAGCATTATTGATTCATCATAGCCCGTAAATACTAATGACAGTTCTTAATGGGTATTAGTTGCGACCCAGTTGTGCTACTTTTGTTCTGTGATCTTTCTTTTCTATAGTTCTGTGACTCATAACTGTTGCGAGGCGAAACAGAGAGTATCAGGGCTTTGTGATTTTTGGACAATGTTAGTCGCATCATCCACTTGAACTGACAAAAAATGTCCGTAATTTATTTCTTTTGATAATAGCTAAGAGAACGGTTAATGGCAAAATTAGTGGAAACCCATTTCTTGGACTTTTTGATGTTAGTACAGTAACATCAAAAAATCGTATGTAGCCGATCCCGCGATTTTTGCAAGTAACCCCTCACCTATTCCAGAACGCACGAGCAGCCACTGGGACCTTTACGTCGCTGGGTAGCCCCGTATTCGCAGCTGTCATTGAGTTTCATAGGATATTTGCACAGAGCGAGCATCTTATGTATTATTATAAGGCTGTTTATCCCATTTGTCATCCGCGCGGGACGTGCACGGGTACATCACACGACGAAGAAGAATGTTCTCGCATTAATTGAATATGTAGGCGCCCAATATTTACTGAATGGTGCTTTTTATACTAATGCGATAAAAAGAGTCTATTCCCATTACTTATTCGGCTGACATGTCGAAAGTGGAGGCAAAAAATGTGCATTATGTTTTAATAAGCGGACACAAGTGGCACACGGTGGTACAGAACGATTCAAGCGGGAGCGATCAGAAGGAAAGTTGTGATATCAGACAAATCACTGAGGAAACGATTTATTAATAAGTGCATAAGGCTCAAATCGTCAGTAACATACTGCTTTTTAAACATTTATTTCCCGTAACTACCAGATATTATTGTACATCTTCTATTGTACATAACTTCATAATAATATTTATAATCAATGAGTATTAAATTACCTACTTATACATACAGTGTTCATTTTAAAATTTCCTATAGTGCTTTCGTTTGATATGCAAGCTAATGCACTGCGATGCTCAAATAAAATAAAAAAACAATAATATTAACTCAATTTAATTTATAATATATAAGTATTATTATATATTTAATTTATATTTATAATAAGGACGTCGTTTAATAATAGTACATATTGGTAGAATTTACAAAACCACATTGGTAGCCCTCCGGGGTCGCAAACTGTGGCGTACTACTAGCGTATCCATGACTACCATCCCACCAAATATCATTTCTTTCCGAGCTTTTGCGAATAGAACCCATTTTATGTACCCATTACTATGTATGAAATAATGATTTTTTTTATTCTACATTACTAATCCCCACCACCGCGAATGTAATTATGTTTCGCCCATGTTTTTTTCAGGTGCTGCAAGCTGGGAATACATTCAGTAAATTTGGACTTTTGGTAACGCTATCACACAATTTTGTAAAATTTTGTTAATCGAGAAAAAAGTTATAGCCATATTAAAATAGTAAATTTTTGATGATCCATCATGTATGAAAGATAGAAAGATAGCATTGACCGCCTTGAACTCACGTCTCTCCGGACGTCAGGGCATATAAGAAGCGGTTGAGAAGGAGTAAGTTACATATTGGTAATTGTACAAATTTCATATTTCATATTGAGGTAATTAACTTGCTTATTATTAGACGCATTTCATCATAAGGTATAATTTTTCTTAGATGTAATGTAATGTAATCTAAGTAACAAATCAATAAACTACTCAATTGACATGAGGAATGTTCCTAGGCCAAGGCCGGCTTATTCAATAGTTGTGATATGAAGCTAGGTTCCGCAGACGAGCTGTCCTGACCTGGCCAAATATTATATAAATCGTTGTAATTTGGTGAAATCAAGCAATTAGCTTCATACTTTACATCGATTAGCTAACGTAATAAGGATAATATTTTTTTAGATGTGATGCATAGATAAACGCAGTACGCAGATCCTTTTTTACACGGGTCGGGGGCGGCTGGTAACTAGGAACTTGAGGTTAGTGGAGTCGTGCATATTTCATATTTTAGTATGCGCTCTCAGGGGTCCAGTGAAGACAAAACCGTACACACGTTCGATTTTACGGACGTCGGGGTTGCTTTCTTAAAACTGACTTTCTTATATGTCGCATGTGACGCATAGAGGGAGAGATAGACCCACTCAGTGACCTTGTAGTGGCGTGAAGTAGATGTGAAGTAGCTTCAATATTTACCGCCAACGTCCGACGCATATATCACTCCCAAGCAAGTAAAGAAATTAATATTTAAATTGATTAGCTTGATTAATTTTAAATATTTTTTTTAAAGATGTGTATGTTTGTGTGTGTGGTAGAATACATATCGCACATATTGCGAAACCTCAGCTTCCGGCTCCCGAGGATTGTGGATGGAAAATTGAAGATGATTGTCTGGTCCCAGTATTGATGACATTTACCGCCGTTTCAAAGGCCTGTAATTGCCGATGCAAGGCTCAATCCTACACTAGGCGGTGTCGTTGCAGGAAGTCATCTGTAGCTTTCATGAAATTATGTAGTTGCAAAGGCGGATACCTACATTTTATTTTTTTTTTATTAATAGATACACTTTTCAAACTTTCTTAATTATATATAGAATAATAAATATTTTTGTCTTTGCACGTGTTCGTTGCCCTCAAAAACGTCATTTATAACATGTATCTAGGTCACAACCCAGAGAGCAGAGTAACGTCACTTGACGTCTAATTCACGTTGATTTGTAGTGTAACCCGTCATTCGTCAATTCTCCACCAAAAAGAGACGTGTTTTAAACGTCTTTTACATTTATTAGCGACGTAATCTAGGAAACGTCTAATGTACGTCATATATGCGTCTATTATGTAAAAAACGGAAAAGTAGTATATAGAACTTTCATATAATGCAAAAAGAACACTATCATTGCATAATATGTACTGTGGATTAATTTTTTGGCATAAAAACATTTGTGATACTATTTATTATGCAGGTGTACTACTGTCTATACATTTGGAAATTTATAGAATCTGTTTATTTATTAACTCAAAACATAACTTTCATCCATGCTACCAATTACGAATTATACGACGAAAATAATGCTTAAAAATAAGTAATCAACTCATTATCTAGATTGACGTGCAAATGATGCCATTAGATGACGTCATTTCGATGTCATTTTTACGTCGTTACAACGTTACTATGCTGCTGATTACGACGTAATGGGTCACGTAAATATCACGGGAAAATGACGTCAGTCTGCTGCCTGGGAAACGAAGAAGTTTAGTTCCGGTCAGGTTTAAGTGTATTTAAATATATTTCCTGTAATCAAAAACATGTAAATCGATATTTGAACTATGTTTCTAGGTCACTGGAGACGGGAACATACTCTTTTATGGTTTTTGATGCCATATTGGCTGGTATCTTCAATATCTTACTTCCAGTCATGTTATAATGTATTTAACAACGTGTTCCTCAACAAATATCTATATATTTAGACATTTTAACCACGTTTCTAGGTAAGAGAGGACGGAAGACACAATGTTTTACAGTTTTGGGCCATATTGGATGCCATCTTGAATATCTCACTTCAGGTTGATTTTTCCGCTATGCAACCCCGATTTTCGGATTCAGCGAAGTCGAAATGTCGAGGTGAAAAGCATGATTACTCGTGACTCGATTGTTACATAAAATGCTCCGTGCATGAAAACCAGGGGCGGTTCTATTAAATGTACGGCAGTGCGCGCGCACTGCCGGCCGAAATAATACTTCAAACCGTTCATCTTTCACCTGCTGCATCTATGAATCTACAGGCAAAATTTGTACATCGAGGATCGCAGAGTCGGCAGTCATTAATACATACTCTTACATACGTATATGACATCACTGGTCGTGTGCTTCTATTCGGCTCTACAACCCAATGCTAATTAATACGAAATGATCGACTGACTATGTTCGTAAAAAACATCCGAATGCCCAATCCGACGTGAGCTCTAAAAACACGTCCAGACAAACGTTTAGATTCTGTTACAGGTGGGTGAGTACCGACCAATGGGAATAAGCAGCCAAGGTTGCACCCAGCGAGCAGAAACAATTTTACTCTATGGGAAGACTTCCAGTAATTCTCGTAGGTGTACGTAGGGTTGATTTTGTGTAGATCATTTCGTTGTTTACACGTTTTTACGAGACAATCATTATTATGGCTACTACTTCGGGTTGTGTTAGTGGACAAAATAATTATGATACTCTGATTATTTTTAAAAAAAAAGAATTATGAAACATATTTTACAAAGAGTAAAGACCTTTCTTAGAAGACACAATTTTGTGTAGTATATACTGTTTCACATCTCCATCTGAACTTTACTTACTTTCGTATCCTCTAACGTTGCGAATTCTTCATTGCAGCCACTATGCCTTCGTCGCGTCGTTAGCCGTAAAACTTATTTAATATCAACCCAGCATCCATAAATCACTGCGAAATACTGGCAGAGTCTCGTATATATTCATTTACCTGTACAGAAATAAAATCAGAGGTTAAAATAATATAAAAATCTTTATAGCAAAGACCTGTACACTCAACCTGAACATCGGGGGAATAATCCCGATTTACAAAGTAATGCTTCCACACGATCCCCGGGTGAAAGACGGCATTTTCAATAAAAGCAATATCTATGGGAAACGTGACACATAGTAACGGACAGATTGTTATATTTCTAATGTACCGCCTGCTACAAAGATGTGTCAGATTAATGGATTAAAACCTCACTCAGATATTTCTAGACAGATGGCAGCCATTATGGCAGTAATTATTTTCGTTTCAAGAGGGTATTTTACACACTCGACAGAAAAACTTTGTTGGAAGTTGGAACATTTTATATGTTTTGATGAAAAATGTGAGATAAAAATCTTATTTTCGATTATTTTCACTTTTCCGGTGCGTGTGGCTCCAAAACGGTTGCCAATACGGAAAAGTATATAGAACGAAGGTTGTAGAAAATTTCAAGAGCTATCATTTCACATAATTAATTTTTCCATGCAATGCGCCGTTTGCGCCATATAAGCGAAAAATTCAAAACCTCACCTCCTAGACGTCAGGGCTTTTAGTATGTTCACTCCCTAAGCAACCTGAATAAGTTTCTGAGGGATTCGCTTAGGTCCCTGTTCACGCACTCTACACCTCTTTTATTGACTGTGAAACTGTTACCGATTGTATAAATATCAACGTCCTGCCCGGAAAAATTAAAAAGTACATGATCCGATTAGAAATAATTACAAATAACAGAACTTAGCAATTTTGTTCTGTTGATCTGTTGATTGTGATTTTCCGATTTAAACTCCAACGCCGCGCATGTCATTAGACGGACTAAACGCCGAAATTTCCCCGCAATGGAGAGATATAAATCATGATTTATCCGCAGACTAGAATAACTGATTCAACGAGAGGTAGATAAATTTCATTTCCAGCAGTCTTGGTCATTCACTCTTTAGTAAATAATTCATAGTGTCTGCCTCGGCGCCTGATTTCAGTTCATGAATTTGACATCGCCGAGTCGGCCGTCTTGCAGCGGATTTATTATTTAATTTTAACACTTTTTCTCTACTACGTTCCAGTGCATGTATTTGTTAGTTACATTGCTAGACGTGTCACGCGTCTTGTGTCCCGTGTCTAGAACCTGAATATTATATAGAGTAGATTGATTATAGTACATTATAAAATCAAAAAACATAATGACACTATATTATTACAACGGAACATTTATAATTGAATAGTAATTGTTAGCTTAACTATTAAAAAAATTGAATATGTGTAAACTCTCATAATTTGAAAACACAATATTAGGTTAGTTACTCTTTATCCTTGTGCTTGATCTGACCGAGTCTCCGACTGATCTGAGTAAGATTTACTCGGGGGTCTGACAGTGATCTGGCACACTATTGTCACAATGGCAGACCACCGGTGGATTAACTTAGAAATTAATCTTGTTAAAGCACAAAAGAAACCATTCCGAGATCCCCGAGGAACCAACAAAGATAAATATCGAGGTCAACTCGGGAAGAACCTGGAAAAGCTCGACGTGCTCAATTATGTGGCAGAATAGAGAAATATACAGACACTCTAATAACAGCCGTCAGGAAAGCTTTTAAAAGATCCTGCCCGCTCAGAGTCTTGTGAGCCCCTGGGGAAGCCACTAAATGGTGGTGCCGGGACTTGACGGACTTGAAACAGAGGACAAGGACATCTTTCAATAAAGCAAAACGGACAAAACTTGAATCAGACTGGGACCAATATAAGACCCACCTGAGGGAGTTTAAAAAACTAGTTAGACAAAAACAAAGAAAAGCGTGGAGAGCCTACTGTGAGGAAATTGAAGACTACTCACAGGCAGCCAGGCTATGTAAAATCCTCACTAAAGACAAAAACCATGATATAGGTATATTGAAAAGCGACGATAGTACCAAGACCAACAACCTCTGCGAAAGCCTAGAGCTGCTCATGCAAACTCACTTCCCTGAATCTGTCACAATAGATCGAAGGGAATGGCCAAATGAAGGCGACACCCAACCAACAAATTCGGACTGCCAAACCGCCAACCAAATTGTAAGTGAAGACAGAATCAAATGGGCAATACAGAGCTTCTCCCCATTCAAATCGCCGGGCATCGACGGCATATATCCAGCACTACTTCAGTGGGGCCTGGATAAAATACTGCCGCACCTGGTTGGGATGTTTAGGATGTGCTTAGCACACCTCTATATCCCAAAGACATGGAGAGAATTAAAAGTATTGTTCATACCAGAATCAGGGAGGATGGACTATTCCACCCCCAAAGCATACCGTCCTATTAGCATAACTTCATTTCTACTGAAGACAATGGAGAAGCTATGTGAGCGATATCTAAGGGATGTAACATTGACTAACAATCCCGTGCACCCTAACCAACATGCATACACGCCAGGAAAATCCACCGATACTGCCCTCCATGTGGTAGCAAGTCGGATTGAGAAATCCCTGGATCACAGGGAATCCACCCTGGGTGTCTTCATAGATATAGAAGGTGCGTTTGACAAGACCACCTTTCTTAAAATTACAGCGGCCCTATGACATAGGAACGTTCCTCATATTGCAGCTGGATATCCAACATGCTCTCTAAAAGAGCAGTACATATCAGTGCAGGAGACACTGTCATAAGAGGACTGGTTGCGAAAGGCTGCCCGCAGGGAGGTGTTTTTTCACCACTGCTATGGAATCTGGTTCTTGACAGCCTCCTAAACCACCTCAACGTGGAAGGATTCTACACAATTGCATACGCAGATGACTTAACGATACTGCTTAATGGAAAATTCGAAGGAAACCTCTGTCAGAGAATGCAGATAGCCCAAAGAATAATCGAAAATTGGTATGAGGAGTATGCCCTATCCGTCAACCCCAGGAGGACGGAAATGGTACTCTTTACAAGGAAAAGAAAACTGGAGCCAATGAGAGCACCTGTTCTCCTAAACACAGCACTAAATTTTGCACCACAGGTGAAATACTTGGGGGTAACTTTAGATGTTAAATTAAACTGGAATCTTCACCTCGAAAGAAGAATAAATAAAGCCTACATATCATACGAGCAGTTTCGCAGGACCGTAGGGGAAACCTGGGGAATGAAACCCAGGGCCATCATAAGACCAATGTTCGCCTATGGAGCTGTTGTCTGGTGGCCCAAGAGTCAACAAATAACAGCAAAACTCAAGCTATGCCAGGTATAAAGAGTTGCCTGTCTGAGCATAACCGAAGCCATGCGAACAACACCAACGAGAGCAATGGAGATAATGCTGTGTCTTCCACCGCTAGACCTACATCTAGAAGAAGTGGCTCTGACTACCATAACTCGCCTCAAATCCGTTGGCATACTACCAAACGCAAGCTGTGGCCAAACCCGAAGCCGCCTGTGGACTGAAGCTGTCAGAAAGATACCCCTTTTACAGGCATGTGCAGATGGTATTCCGCCTCGGCTTGTCTTTGATAAACCTTACACCATACATACTACTGGTGAAGACGAGGCCGGCGTTGAAGGTGTAACGTATGTCTTCGAGGACGGATCAAAGAAAAAGGATGGAGCAGGCGGTGGTATATATTCCAGGAATCTGCGACTCCGATGCAGCTGGCCTATGGATACAAATGCCAGTGTAGTACAAACAGAACTCGCTGGTATAACCATAGCCGCACAAGAGATTGCTCGCAGAGAAATAACGGACAAGACAATAAGAATCTGCACAGATAGTAGACAATCACTACTGGCCCTGAAAAATTATAAAATAACTAAAGGATCAACATGGGAATGTCACCAAGCACTTGTGAGAGCATGTCAGATGAATAACATCTGCCTGTGCTGGGTCAAAGGACACTCACAATGCAACGGCAATATAGAATATATAATAAAGGAAAACACCCACAAAAAATTTAAGACGTTATGGGATGAAACAAGTAGCTGTCAGCTGGCCAGAAATCTCTTGAGATATCCCAGCGAAGAGACGGCGAGGAACTATCTGGCAATGTCCAGGGGTAAACTGAGATTTGTTACAGGAATCCTAACCGGACACTGCCGGGTAAGGAAACACCTCTATAACATGAGACAAAGTGACACACCCATCAGCAGAGGATGTGAACAAGAAGATGAAACGATCGAGCTTGTACTTTGCGAATGTCCCGCCGTGTCATCGACCAGAGAATCCATATTGGGGGAACGTTGGCCTTCTATGGCCAATTTGAGGGAAATGCCCCTGGGCAACATCATCACCTTTTGTACAACATTGGGCTGGTCGATGACCTAGGGAGACATTTCCCTCACGGAGGAAGCACAAGGGGCCCAATGGGGCCTAAGTGCAGCGGATCTCTGATCCGCACTCCGGACAAATTCCAGATTCCAGATTCCAGACAGTGATCTGGGGATGTATTATACCAGAAATTATTATTATTATTATCAGAAAAAAAATATTTAAAAGTTGTACAGAATTCAATTTTGTACATTTTAAAATTAGAGCTTTTTTTCTAGGATGTTGTTATACCTTGGCATTTGATATTTGGTAATTTAGTTTACCAATTATATAGGTCAAAATACTTGCCCCGTCACCTAGCTGAAGGATAAAACCAAGTCAACAGGAAGCTAAGGAAGTTAAGTTATCAAAAATAGGCATAAATTATTTCCGGGTAATTGGACGCCACCAGTGGTGAAGGCCACTGGACCTAGGTACGACCAGAGACAGTCGGAGAGCAACGAAACACTATACTACTGGCGTGGGGTCAAGGACCAGGACGAACAAGAAGCAAGCAGAGTTTAAAATGAAAGACTTACTTAACAATTTAAAGAAAAATGCCAATTGGTTTTCAATGCCACAAGAATGGTAAAATCCGTCCAGTAATAACAGCTATAGAGGCCAATTATAGCAGAACTAGAAAAATATCATAATATTGCCAACAACAATCTGTATTGCAGTGACGTTAGGATAACTCGATCAAAAAAATTATTGACGCAAATATGACGAAGGTTAACTAATTAGGCGCGATAATACAGACTTACGTAAAACGAAGCACTAAGAACGTGAGATCTAACTCGGTGACTACGGTGAACAGATGTAACCCAAAGAAAAAGAACGAAAAACGTTCTGCACCTCGAATGCAGGAACGTAACAATGTGCTCGAAAAGAGATTTTTCGAAAAAACTTATTTTTGCTGCAATTTTTCCTATACGGCAGCGAATGCTGGAACAGGGGGAGTTGGATAAATTTTGTTTTTATCAGGATCTCAAGTATCTCATTAGGTAGAGTTCCGCAGCACTAGATGACTATAAACGTGAAAAGTACGTATATGCAACTATCCCAAATTTAGGTAGAAAACCATGTATTAGCGAGACGCTAAAAATAAAAGAATCGTAATTTCATCTTTAACACAAAAAAATATTTTTAAAGAATAAACGCGCCCAAAGGTAAAGACCTCTGTCGCTCTACCCCGGACGTCTCGTAGTATTGGTAGAAGTGTCGAGTCCTTCTATACATTATTCAATGATCTACGGCATCTGAACTTTTCTGTTCTGTGAATCAATCATTGAATGAAGAACTTGTCTTTAACTCAACGGTTTAACATAACCTAAACTTGTACTTATTTTATTTATTGAAGGCTATTGTGCATTATCCCTAGACGACATTTTTAAGAAAAACAAGTTTACTAAAACAAATCACAACTTTAATTATTATAATACAAAACTGACATTATACAATATACAACTTGTTATACATGCACATGTGTTGCAGACAGAGAATTTTGAGCGTAAAGATTTACTCTGCCAGCCAAAGCAAAGCGGCAAATAAAATAAAAGCACTTCACTTCACCAGCGTACGAATAGAAAACTAGATTTGTCAAATTGAGTTTCCCGCTTCTCGAATACTGTAATTTGTTTTAGTAAAAGATACCGCAGGTAGACATAAACTATTACTATTGATTTTTAATAAGCACAATTTCACGTTCTGTACCCTATATGAAATCCCATAATCCTGTTAAAGTATTCCTACCCGGAATTTCTCCAATTTCGCAGATCCTACTATACTAAAACCTATCCGAATTATTAATTTTATTAGAATATAACCAGGCAATTTGCCTTTCAGATTGAACATTCGTATAATGGTTTAGAGTACGTCGACATTATGAACAAAATGACGCAAATTTCACAAGTGAATAGCTATTTATATCACCAGTTGGGAAAAGGACTACTTTGTGTAACGAGCAGATTTCTGCAGAAAAGGATGTAAGTTACACAAAATAGTGTTTCCCAGCGTGTTTCATACAATATTTTTTCTAATTTTCACCAATTTTGTATTTTATGAAAAGAAAACTATGAATTTTATACGTTAAAAACAATCCAGTAGATTGTAACGGTGTGACAGCTCGTCACTTTCAAAAGCGTCAAACGGTGTGTCAGCTCATCACAAAATTAGAAAACTATTTATTAAAATCCTTATTGATTAAATTACTAAAAAATAAAAGAAAAATTTTGAAAAAAAAAATATATAAACATGGATTACCTCAGCCTTTATAAAATCAATTAATAGAAAAAATGTACTCTACAAATCAGTTCGAGATAATCCTAATGACGAAGATTTACTACTTTATAAAATATGTAAAAACAATCTAAAAAATTACCAAAGCAAAACCGCTGCATAAGGAATAAATTAGAGGTAATTGACTACCGACCGTTATCTCTGATATCAAATAAATCGAAAATCCTTCACGTTAGGCTAGTCATTTGATAATGATAGTCATAAATAATTAATTTTATATATTTTATATTACCACGTGGGCACATTGTTATTATATTTGGATATGAAATGTAGGCAGTTCTGATAAATAATTATTTTTAAATGTATATTTTTATATTTTAATTTAATTATTTTAAGTGATATTATTTGACTTTGGTTTGCAGATACTGTTTATTTTCTTACAGTACTGAAGACTCTGCTTTAAATGGGCGCCAGTTCTTACAAACAATAATTTTGAAATATCTGGGTTTTATATATATATATATATATATATATATATATATATATATATATATATATATATATATATAGATGTGGATAGAAAGACCTTTCTTATCACAATTACATTTTTACTTGGATAAAAAATATTAGAGCATGAAAATCACTCACCTTATAGGATGTTCAAAATAAGCTAAATCGTTCAAATTTGTTTAATTAAAATTTTAATTGTTTAATTGAAACTCGAAAATCAATTATTATTACAGTGATAATATTCTCAAATTTTAATCTTTAAATTTGATATATGGCATACAGATTTTAAATGGATTTAGCATTCAAGAAGAAAAAGATTACTACTCACGGAATTTGACATAAATTTATTAAATAAGAATATTATGTTTTATCAACTTTTAGAAGCCTGCGCTATCCATAGCTTAAAATTAATGTACATGTGATATAAAGTCCTTCTACATACAATACTCCTTATATAGAAATTATTTGGAATGTTAGTGAAAGTTAGTGTTAGTATTTTATTACATTTATTTTTCTATTAGTTTTATTTTTTTATTATGTTAATTCAACACTCGAAATTTTACGCAGTACTGCACTGGAAATTATAGCTCTCTAGCGGCGCTCTCTGGAAGCTGGATTGGAATTTTGGCCTGCCTCACGGGATTCTGCTATCAGCTGTTATGGTTGGTCATACACTTTGTTTTATTTCAGTGATTTAGAACATTATTTTAAACGATGTTTTATAAGAAAATAGGGATGTATCTTTTTAGGAAACTGCCTAAACCGTATTATCTATGCACTCGTTATAGATTAATTAATTAATTTTAACATCACAAAATAACAAGTTCAAATTATACTGAAATATTTTAAAAACAAATATAATTTGTTAATCATGCTTTTTACTTTACTATTTTAATCAGAAAATTTTGAAGGTAAAAATTACGCGTGGCTACCTATATGATGTCTCATGCTTAAATTGTGTGCGTTGTTATCCGTTTCTATGGAAATCCTTTTCTAAGAAACAAGTACACTTCCTTAGTGGCATGTTTTGCTGTTGATGTAACCATTTGGCAACCAATCAAATTATCCTATTAATTACACTTTTCTTATTTTCACTACATTACATTAAGTTATGTTTGCACTTTAAATGCGCTCTAAAATGATTTAATTTGGAGCTATTCTTTATTTTATGTCTTCTCTAAGCATGTTAAAAATACTTGTTGGCGTAAAATATGTTCAACTGATACTACCGTTCTTCGAGATTAAAGACTCGAACCCAAGAAATTTTAATCTCGATACCAATGTTTAATTATATATAATTTGAATTATGCTGAATTTTAATTTTAATTTGAGTTTAGCATTTCTAATAGTTAATGTTATTTTATACTTATCCGTGCCATTTATTGATTTTCTCACTTTTTATTTATTTGATTATAACGAATTTACTTCGTTGCCAAAGGGATATGATTAGTCAAAGACAGTATCTCTCGCTCTATCTCTGTTATGCAGATTGCGCTTGTGTGCTTGAGCAGTTACTCTGCCTGACCAGAAAAACTAGTAGATTTTTTTTAGAGGTATGTGTATCACTATCACTAAAGCATAGGGCGTGATAACACTAAGCAATATGTGATATAATATTGTTCGGTCTTCACAAAAGTGACCCAAAAGCGAATTTTTGGCCCAAAGATCAAGAACTTTTTATCACCAAGGATCTACACCTGGCATCCTGTCTATAAGTTCATCCTATCCAATCGCCTCAACCGTAATAGGATTTAGGTACTTCTTGGGTGCACACTCCTTGAATCGTATTCTCATAATTTCATTGCATACATCATGAAGTTTCTTCTAATGAAACAGTGAGATCTATATTCGAGTATATATGTAGAATTTATTATTTATTTGGTTAGTTGCTATTGATTGTGTCCTATAATTAATTAATTTGCTCAACCAATGTGTTACCTTAATTTTAATAATCAACCTCTGGATCTAGCCACCATCGAATAGTAAAAGCTTTCTATCTGTTATTGATTTTTCTGTATATATGCTCATCAAGCAGCTAGAGTAGTTGCAAACTACATTAGTGGTATTATTATTTATTCATCGATTCGCACAGATAAACAGTGCCATTAAGAAATTAGATATACCATAGTTGACATGTGGCAGTGCAAGGGCATTTATGATACGGATCTGAATTTGAACAGCAGCAGTTCTGATTTATGTTTCAAGTTGGCTTTACGTTTTATAATTATTATTTGCTAAATACAGTGTAAACTGTTCGATGGAATATATCTGAAATGAGCAAATATTATTATCATTTTTCTTCGATGTCACACTGACCTTTCATTAAATAAAAAGCAAAAAAAGTACCACTCATGTAAACGTTATAATGTAGATTATATAGTAAGTACTTTTTTTTACCTTTAAATATTTAAATTCAGAAAATAAATCTTAATTTCGCCTAAACGGAAGTCGCTAAAGTGGCGCCATTTGCTATACAGTGTCAAAAGTTTTAAGTACTTCCAGTGGCGTAGCCAGGGGGGGGGAGGAACGGGGGTTCCGGAACCCTCCCAGAAATTATTGCATAAATTTTTCGGTCGTTTTCGTTTTTGACAATTTATTATCGTTTATTTCCTTTAATTACCTATATTACTAATTTTCCGGACAAATTTAAAGAGAATATTAAGAAATTGCTAATTTTATATCTTGATTTCACTCAGTCACGTGCAAATCGTAGTGTCAGTAGCGGTGTTAGGGTAGGGCGACCGCCCAGGGCGCCAAACATCAATGGGCGCCAGCGCTTATACTTATACAGCGCAAGATACTTTTTCAAATTAATGTAGTTAATAACTCTCTGCAATCAGTAGACATGCATATCCGAAAATGCACAGAAATGTTGAAATAATGCTGCGCTTTCATGGAAGAGTATCGAAAGGCGGGGATAAAAACATATCTGCGATCGACATTATCTCAATCTACAGTTCCTACAATATGTATGTATAGTTGAACGACCGGCAACCCTGACCTACACAAAGTTTTTCATTGGCGTAGACATTTTTTTTCTTAGGGGGTGAAAGTAGAAAGTTTTTGTATGCATATTTTCAACACCACAGCTGATATTGAATGCAAGTTTCCACACCACTCATGAAGTATTGCTTTCAGCGCGTTACCATTTTTTAGTGGGTAGTTCGCCAGTAGCCATATTTCCCACTAGAAACAAAAATAAATATGTACAAAACAGCTAAGTAGTCGAGAAAAATAAACTTTCAAACGGAAAAATAAAATAAATATACTTTCAATTGAAATACAGTCATGTTTATTGTGTAAGTAGGTACCTACCTACCAATTTTTAATTTTGCCCACTGATATAAATTATTAATTTGTGATCTAGGATGGTAAGTACCTACATACAAATAAAGTCAATGAACAATAGGTACCTAGTTACGAGGGGTTAAGTAAAGCGGTTAAACTACTTACAGGGGGTTAAAGTAGAAAGTTTTTATATGTAGATCTTCAACACCACAGCTGATATTGATTGCAAGTTTCCACACCACTCATGAAGTATTGCATTCAGCGCGTTACCATTTTTTAGTGGGTGGTTCGCCAGTAGCCATATTTCCCACAAGAAACAAAAATAATATGTACAAAACAGCTAAGTAGCCGTGAAAAATAAACTTTAAAACGGAAAAATCAAATAAATATATAGGTACATATTCCAAAATAGAGCAAAAAATGTTTAACAAAAAATAAAACAATAAGAGAAATAAAATAAATCACCTATATCCAAAAATAAAGCAAAAAATTCTCAACAACAAATAAAAATACCTTAATAACTTCACTATTCACTATTTAATAATATTACTATCACTATTCATCACTAATATTATTAATTGCACTATTTATCACTAATAATCACTATTTATCACTAATATCACTATTTTCAGTCACTTTCCACTTCATCTTCACTGTCGCTATCACCATTTCCAATATTAATCACAATGGGTTCTACGGCTTGATGAACCGCCAAATCCACATCCCACATTATCTGTTCTTTCATCACGTGATTAATACACTTCTGCCAATTTTCTGCTGTGACATTTTCCATTGCTCCTCGCAGATGTCTCTTACGTCAGCTAATTTAAAAGTCCGATTCACTCTCGCCACTTCTCCTTTTACTTGTGGCCAGATCAATTCAATGGGGTAAATTCGCAGTGATAAGGGGGTAATCTTAGCAAAGTGACTCCATGAGTCAATACCAGTTCATCCACTGCCAGTTTCTTATATTTATGGACATGGACCTTAGCAACTTGCAATAGTTCCGCCTTCAAGTAATTTTCTTCGTAAGGAATGCCCTTTTCTGTCAACCATTCTTGAATTTTTCTCTTTCTCCATGACTGTTGGGGTGTTTGTTCACATTTTCGGCTATGATAAGGCGCATTATCCATAACCACGACACTTCCTGATTCCAAATGCTTAAGTACGCCGGCAAACCATTTCTCATATACTTCGGAATTCATTTCCTCGTGGTAGTCTCCGGTCTTCTTAGATTGAAATATCAGTTCTCCATTACGCAAAAATCCACTATCACTTCCAATATGCGTTATGATTAAACGGCGACCTTTTCCAGACGGCATTTTTAAACCAGTTGTCCAGCCTTCAATCGCAGCTTGCCGTGCATTTTTCACTTTTCCATCCTGCCAGACTCTCTTCATAGTATGTCCTTCGTTGACCCACGTTTCGTCAGTGTAAAAAATTTTCCGCCCCTAGTTTCGAAACTTTTTTATTTTTCGAAGATAATCCATCCGCCAAGCAACTATTTCATATCTTTTTCTATGAGAATACTCTTTCTGTCTACTTTTCCATACGTAAAATTCATGTCTCAAAATTTTTGCCAAACTACTCCTGCACATTTTAGGTATAATATCATTTTCACTTATACCTTGCAGCACCTTATCTAAAGTGGGCAATTCGTTATTTCTAAAGAAACCGTGGACCGTTCTACGTATCGCATTTTTTGCATCATCGTCCACTACAATCTTATTTCGACCGTTTTTTGGTTTCGGTGGCTGTACACTTCCATGTACCTTTTCTTCTCTTAAAAGTGTGTATATGCTTGCCTTTGATGCTTCTGTATAATCCGAACACATATCCAGCAATTCATCCTTGTCGCGATGAGGGTGATCTCTCTGTATGCAGTAAAATACTCGTAAAATTATTCTTTTCTCACCTACCGATCGGTACTACCTACGTTTTGGAATATTTTCCATCCTTCGCCGATATTATATTGTATCACAAATCACATTAAAACAGCACTATATATATATACACGCGAATATCTTAACCAACGCACTACTCTATCGCGAATGACCGTTACAATTTACGCGCGTATAACCCATGGATCCGCCTATGTAAGAGAGGGGACATTTGCTACGCCGTTCACTAAACACATTTCACAACTGAGTTTTATTTTTATTCAATTCACTTGAGAAAATTTTACTAGTTGTGTCTGGTATTTTCAATACGCCTGCGATACTTGCGTAATATGTAAGATTAGTGATTGTTTTTTTAAGTTTAACTGCAAATCCAATATAAGTTGGTTAATTAAAAATTATGTTTATTATTTCTTACTACATACCTAACTCGTAAATTGAGATGTGTATTATATTAGTAATACTTAAGTTTTTCAAAAATAAAATGCTAAAAAATTATGTTTATATTTATATATAACCTTGTGTGTATAATAAACAGTTAATAGACCTATCCTGTTAGAGCAAGCGAGTAAGATAAATACAACGCAACTTGTATTGAATGAGACAATAACTCGGTGCGTAGTACGTTCTGCGCATTCTTGTCGCAAATTGTGACAGTATCCATACTCAATATTATATTAAATTATTAATTAACGTGTTATTCTAAATTTATAAAATGCTAGGGACCCAATCGTACGCCAAACATTACTAATAAACACGTAATAAACACTTAATAAACATAAGCATGCTAAAGCCAATCTGGAAGTTGCCACAAGCATGCACGCGCACCATAGTGTTTGACGTATTCGAAACAACTCAAAAGGATCGGTATATTATAATTCATATATTTTGTTATCATTTCCAATGTCTCCGATAGTTGCAAGGGTTCCGAAATCTGTGAATTTTTTTTCTTTCCTTTTTCCCCAAATTCGTACATTTTTGACCCACAGACAAGAGTTTTTTTTTAATATGTATTTTACAATATTGTATTGAATAAATTTTATATACACAAAACATAAACATAGCATATTTTTTTATTTATTGCCCAAATTTGTTGTAAACTCTTACAACAAATACCACCGCTAACTTTGTAAAATAAACTAAGTGCGTCAGATACTTCATCACTAGTCAAATGGAAAAGCCGGTTCTCTAATTGTCAGACCTCTTTTTCCAGTTTCCCGCAACTGTACCACGATAAAATACGCAAATTCAACACATCAAAATTCCTTCCCACACAATATCTTTAATAAAGCAGACCCTGAAACAATGGTTGCTAATCCCGCGTAATCCACGCAGTCCTTTCGTCAAGAGCTTCATACAAATGTAACTATAAACGAAACACCCTCGTAAATTTAATACCAGTTAGTATAATTTTTAGGCGCCTAGCGCCGATATAATAGAACAGTTGGGTAGCCGCTCACGGAATCCGCTCTCCTGGGACCGAGAAGTTAAGGGATTCGAATAATAGAATATGATACGGGTTTCCTTCATCTGATGTATCGCGCACATTGTTGAAGCCAGGTAAGGACTGGCCCGGCTGTGTGGTAGCAGACATTTTGTAGTTGATATACGGGGACATACTGTATTATTGTACTTACTGACTTACAGTAGCACAATAGGTGAGATAAACGAAAATACAGAACTTAAATAGGCAATCAAATTCAATAAATACAATAGATTAAATTTGAATTAAATTCAGTGGCCTGTAACTAACGGACAGACTATAGTATACGCGCAAGCAAACACGTGCCTATGACCAACCAACAGAGTACAGCGGAATGCCAAATAAAATATCAATCACTAATAAACTGTGTCTAAATTGAGGGATTAATGTAAAAGCATCAGTGCAAATAGTGGGTACGAGAGTTTTAGGTAGGAAGAAAAAATAAAATGTTGAGGTAGCGCGTCACACCAAAAGTCACGCTCACGCAAACTACTGAGCCGGACACTCCCCGTTCCTGCTCATGCAAAATACTGCGCAGGAATATTCTTGTCCGGCTCACGCGAACTACTGAGTCGGAAAATTCCCTTTCCTGCTCACGCAAAGTATCGAGTAGCAATATTCAGGTCCCGGCTCACGCAAACTACTGAGTAAAAAATACGGAACTATTCACTCGTACGCACGACAGTCGCGCTAAATGAGTACTGTAAGTACTACAATGTACTACGTTCCTGAACTCAGCACTGTATTATCGTCATATGTATGCCCATAATCGTATTGCTATTGCTTTTTCCCCGCGCGTTATCATATCGCTGCCTTTTCCTTAACTCGCAGCCATTTTTGGTCCCCGTAGTGATGAGGGCCATTGGCATGCCGACGTGCTATTCATCACGCTTGCACATACCGTTTAACAACGCTTGACTGTATTCAAACTGAATCATCTGTATATATTCTGTATATAAACCTGTTGGACCTAGATTGAGAATAAACCTGTTGAAAATGTTCATCTGTGTATTCTTTAAGATAGGGTAATCAAAGGCCTAACTGTGGAACAGGTGACCCCTGGTGTTCCGCCCGTCTCCACTCGCAGCTATTCTGTAGGGAAAGGAACTTACAGAACCGGCTGTAGGGAAAAGTGGCCCGTCTGCCTGTCTGTACTATAAACAGACAGTGGTGCTCGAGATAAAACTAGCCACTAGGATAGGACTAAAGTCAAATAGGAGAATAGGAAAAGCCAAAATGTCGAAAATGTGATTTTACTTGTATTTTATTTTCATTTATAAATAGTTCGGAATAATATTTGCCCATCTAGTACTTTTCGTGTAGTTTTAATAGTAATATTAACATTTACAACAAAGCTATTTCATGGTGTGATGGTTTCTTCATAAAGTTTCAGTGTCCTTAAAATATTTGTTATGTAGAAATATTAGTTTAAAATATAAATGTAATTAAGTTACGCTTATGTATCTATATTGATTGTTACTAGTAAGATTAAGTTAATATTATTTTCATTAAAATTATATACGTAGGTAACATTAATCGTAACTTAAACACAACTAAAACATAAATAAACCAAGAAAACTGCACACAACGGTAAAAAATATCGATACATTCGGCACATAACCGCTATTGCATAGATCTGCATCGCATGACCGACACAGTTCTAATGTATTGAAGTCTGTGGAATTTGTACTCAAAAGCTCGCACATATTCAAGGGAGCGCAATGCCTCGAAATGACAGAAGAACCTAGAGCTGAAACCAACAAAATACAAATAAATAATATCACGATAACTAAAAATAAGGTTATGTATACAGTGCAGGATGAATGTTTAAGTACAGTCGCCGTCACCTACCGAGACTTATATATGCGATGCGCAGCAACAAGACCCGGCCCACATTGTAAGCTAAGCTCATAATAATATAAATGTATAGTGCAGACTGCAAAGTTAGGAATAGAGAACACCGACATTATAAATAAGCTTTCATGCCTTTCTTAAACCACTTTTTGCTCGAACCTGTTACTGTTAGTTTGTCTGTCTCCGGAAATAGAGTTTCTGTTCTTTTTTAAAAAATTTGTTTCTCACGACCCAAATCGAAACTGGCGCAGTCGTCCGGATGGTATAAATTAATCCATCGCTGATTATTTTGAATTTCAATTCTTAAATTACCGAAGATCCTACGCCAGAAGAAAATTTCCAGTTCAGTGAACAGATCAAAAATAAGCAAAAATAAGAAATAGTAAAACTAATAATACTGAGATAATACATCTTAAAGAGCTTAAGAAACGTCATATTATTTCAGATGCAGGTTCATCCAACCAGGAATATACCAACCAAAAATCAATTTTTATAAAAATTATTTTAGAAAATTCAAGTATCCTTGCTAAATTCCTCTATAAACATGTTTAATTAACTTGTTCATAATATTTCGTAGAACAGAGGTTCTAATTTAATCACATGTATCAGAAATTAAAGATTTCAGATATCATTTATACTGTACTTGACAAAATAGAAGTAGGCATTTCTTTTGTTAAACTTAATACTCTACATAATTCAATTATAAAGCCCAATTAATTATTATCCAAACTTAAAAGTGTGAACTTAAAACATGTTTTGATACATGTGAGGAAATATCAACAAGACTTAGAATATCAAAAAAAAATTAAATAAATAAACTTAATATTCCTGTTTATGTTTCCAAAACATCCATATGGACTGTAATCTTGTACTTAATTTTAGTGCTTGTTATTATACATCTGATTTATAGCATAATATTTCAAAGTTCTTAACAACCAAGTCAAATTTAAATGAAAATAATCTGTTGAAAAATCACTCAGAGAATAATTTTTCAGTTAACATGGGAGGAGTTACGATCCCACATTGTAAGCTACGCTTATAATAATATAACTGCAAAGACAGGAATAGATAACACCGACATTATAAATAAGCTTTCATGCCTTTGTTAAACACTTTTTGCTCAAACCTGTTACTGTTAGTTTACTAGTTACTTTTTAAAAAAATTTGTTTCGCTCGACCCGAATCGAAATAGCGCGTCTTAATTGGCAAAGTGCTTTCGTCTATAAATCTCTCATTCTGACCGCAATAAATCTCGGTAGGTGACGGCGATAATAATTAGGCGTATATTATAAAGTGTACTGACGTATGTATGACAAATGTGTGCGCCTAGTCATGGCGGGAATATATATAAAAATTAGTGCTTCGTGAGCACAGGAGCGCGCATCTCCTATGCTTACATATATTTTAGCGACGCGGCATTACCAAGACACCATTATATAATAGATTTCGGCCCTAAAAGCTTCCTTCAAGCATTATTAGTACATTAAAACACATCACATTATCGGTAATATCCCAATAACTCAATTGTAATATTACAGTCGCCTAGGTACTTTGTTAGTAGACATATATAATAATTACAAAATAACGAGTATTTCACAATAATTATCGTCTAAATTATTATACTTGGACGGACATATTTCATAAACCGTTATTATAGCCATTTAATATTCAAAGCACGAAATGCATAAATCTATTTTACAATACACCCAAAATGCATCAAACTGAGTTTACACAAGAATATCAAACACGAAATGTAAGCTAGTAGCCTGTACGGACATTTAACATTATCATGACAGATAAAATGGTTGTTATCGGCTCCTGGCGTATTTGAAAACTTACACGTCCATACATATTTAACGCAGTTTTGTCCTTCAGGACACAGAGATTGCTGAACGGCTGCCACATTCACTTCGCACGCTAGATTTTTCCCTTTGGGCTGAGTACATTCATAGCAGGAGAGGGCTGTACCTAGAAACAAAATGAAAATTACCATTTAAACTGGATGATACCAGATGTAAAATAACAATATCCATATCTGCAATACTCAGACCTACGGCGACGAGGAATTTCGGGGATTCTCGTCGCCGGGAGAACGTTTCTCCAAAAGCCGAGGCGTGTTAGAAGAGTATAGAAATATCTAGAACTGCCTGTTTTACACATATAAACCAACGCCAGCGGCAAACAGTTCCGTTGATGTCTGGTTCGGGAATTATGAATATCGATATTTAGGAGAAAATACTGTAAAGTGATAATTAGTGTTTATCTGGTCATTATTAATCAGTAAAGTTATTTATTGTTGTTATGCTATACATGTATGCGCCGTACATATATGCTGATAACCATAATTTGCTCATCTCCAATTATAAGGGGAGTATCATTAATTAAGGCACATGTGTGCTCTTTTAAATGTCATTTTCAGCGATGAAACTGGAGTTTAAAGTTCCGAATCCATCGAAAACTAAGTAATTAATTGTTATGAATAATATGTCGTTGTTACTGCTGCAGCGAGGCAAATTGGGTTCGGGGGTAATTAAAATCAGTAATTGCACTGCCACGTGGATAGCTCTTGAATATGGTCAGCGATTCTCCTTATTAGCGGGTTTGAACAAATCGGACTGCTGTGTAATATCGTTGATTGGTCGTTAAATGCTCTTCCAGCAGAGGCATAAATCCTGTGAGAAGAAAATAATTATTGCCCATTAACAAAAATCCAGTGTTCATTTATTTAATATTTTATTAGGAATTTCATTCCGTGCCTCTGTAAGGGAAACCCAATTTTTCAAGGATTGTTTTTTTATGTGGTGGTGGTAATTAGACAACGCCTCTGGATAACATCCCGTTTCATAATAATCCATCCGGTTAATGTCTGATGATAGGTAGTTCATCGTATAGTTTGCTAAAGATTCTTAAACCGTTTCATGAAGCCAATAATAAGGAAGATACACAACCATACGAGCCTAGCATACTAAACTTGGCTTGGGCCAATATAGATAGACAAACGTCCTCGTTCTGTATATTCATTTAATAGGGACAAGAGTATCTAACATTCTTTGCTATTCATATTTGTTTTGTGAAAAGTAATCTTGGGTTTGTAGCATTTCATTACATAGAGAAACAAGCAAATAGACGAATAAAAAGGAATATACACTTACCAGTGCTATATCTGGACATACATACTGAAACGAACCACTATACACACGGAAACGAACCACTTAGAAGTTGTACAAGTTCTTTCACCTTTATTGAGGATTTTCAGAGCAGTGTACGATGTGTTTCATCGATCATTGATACTTGAATTTAAAATATTAATACTCCAACACTTGCAGTGACGTTTTATGGCATTAGTTTTTGATGGAACTCAAATTCTTAGAATAAACAAACCTAGTCTACTCTTTATATTTGTTCTATTTGAACATATTATATATAAAAGCATTAGGCATACAGTTATTCAGAAAATGTTAAACTTTAAAATGCATAAAATCTTGTTGAACCTATTGAAAAACAACTACTTCTTCCAACTATGAAGATCCTCAATAAAGGTGAAAGAATTATAGCATATCGAGCATAAATAAACTATATCTAGATTAAAAGATTACTGCGAAAGCATCATGGTAGAAAGGGGTTCCGAGAATCGGTAGTCTCGAAGCAAATGCAATGTAGATATGACGCCTAAAATAAACATCGAAGTTACGCGACACAAAGTGAGTATGATGATAGTATAATGTTTAGAATTCAAAATTAAATTAAGTGAAGTTCAAATTGTGTAAAGAGTTTGTAAGACGTAAAATAAAATAAATCAAATAATAGGCATTGATCTGACTGGTCAGGTTGTATAGTAATAATAAGAAAGAAAATGGTAACCAGGAAGCGCAGTTATTTTTCTATACGGCATATCCTTGGTTACATATAACAATGCAAGAGAGTCCAGCTATAGCGTTCGAGGAGAAAACAGCTCCGCTAATATTTTTTATAAAATTTTGTTAAATTTAATAGTTAAACTTAAGAAAAATAAGTAAAATAGTGAGATATAAGTAGACCACCAGTGGGAAAGGCTTTAAAGCAGAAATAACTGCATATTAAGTGTTTTCGTCGAAGTTAAGAAGTGAGAAGTAGAGGCTTGGTAGCGTCCCCAGCCTGCAGAAGACTTTGGTGAGTAGTAAAAGGAAGAGGAAGTCATTTTATAAGAAATCCCAAGTATTAAGCAGCAGTAAAAGTGCAGAATCTGATGATCAACAATTTGAGGGTAAAGATATAGTACAAAAAAGTCCCGGCAATCGTAGCAGCGTACCAGAGATAATACGACGGCATCCGCTAGATGACACCACCAGAGACCAGTATCAGCTGTTAAAAACCAGTGTCGTGGAAAATAGTACTAAATGTTTGTGCATCGCAAATTAAAAGGATTAATATAAAACTTCTAAGGTAACAAACATTTCAAACTTTGCTAGTTTTAAGGATATATTGTACCAGAGGCTTAGTCCCATGTAGTAGAATAAGTTACGTAGGTTTGCGTAGCGTATTTATAAGTTTCAGAATTTCCCTATTTATTTTCATGATCACAACAATTGATGACAATAAAAATAGTCATGTATAAATTACTTCTGCTTTCTTATTAGTATTTTGGAACTTTTCAGGAAACAATTTAAATCCTACAATTTGAGACAAATTAAAATTCAATTGATTTAACAAAATATTGTAGTATCATATATTCATTCACTGTTTGAAAAATAATTCAGTTTTAAAAATTCTAATCTTGCAAAATATTTACATAGACCTAATTGGACCCCCTCTCAGACGATAGGGTACTAATGTTCTCAGTGATCCTTCTCAAATTATAAATTAATGTTCATAGAACTGGCGCCCATAAGACGGATTCAACAGGGAGGAAATAGTGTAAGTATACTGTAAGCTTATCAAACGTTTCTTCGCTATACTATTACTATTATTATCTCATTTTATATAAGCCTAAAAACAACAATGTATTAGAGCATTTTCACATATCATAAATTTTAACTTAAACAATTATCATCCCAAGTACATTTAAGTATTTATAAATTAAACCCAAGTACATTTAATTATTTATAAATTCATATATAACAAATTATAATCCCAAAAGTGGAGCATTAAAATTTTCTTTTAATCATATATATCAATTGTCTCCCAAACGTGGGGCTTTTGAAAATTCTTATATTCTCATATATCACAATATATATATATATATATATATATATATATATATATATATATATATATATATATATATATATATATATATATATATATATATATACAGGGTGTCCCGCAATAACGTGTACAACGGAAGACCACAGATTCCGGGACTCACAATAAATAGAATAAGACTAATTCTATAAGACTATAATTCTATATAAGACTATTCTATAAGACTATATAATTCTATAAGACTAATTTCTAGTTCGTTTTTTCCCAATATATTATGGTGTATCCGAGCTTTGGTTTCTATTTTTCCAAACAGTTCTTTTCCGTCATCAAATACATGAACACCACTATATTGTTTATTATTTTTTCCTTGATTTGGTAAGCACTTTTATTCTCGACGAATTAAATTGATTTAATCTTTCTTGAAACTGCGTAGTTTCGTTGTTGCAGATTTCTAGCCTCAAATTTTCTATCTGCTTCAAAGTCAGATGACTGGATTATAAAAAAATGAACATCTACAGTACATCTCTTAAATCAGTTGGGTTTGTGCATTCGTTCATTTAGGTGCATATCTACACATTCACGCAATCGGAAAATCACGACTCAATAAGTGATTTCATTATAAGTAATTTTCTATTATCGTTTAATATTAAAGTGACTAGTATTGTGAATAAGCAAATTCAGATTTGACCTTATCAAACATAAAAATTTACAGAAACAATACATGTACAGTGTACGGGTCTTCACGTATATTTTGAACTCCCATTTAATAGACAGGTTCGGACATTTTCGTATTTCTTTTATTCTAACTAAACTCTATCTATCTAAACTATTCTATCTAAACTCTAAAATCGAGAGATTTTGTTATTAAGAACGATGAAAAAAAAATTAAGCGCAAAATATTAATATTTACGTTCGCTGTAAGCATTTTAAAATCAATGGTTCGCGCGCGGCTAGACAACGTACCTGTGCGGGAGACTAGACCGCGTGACGTCAGCAGCCCGAAGCCAGGCCGGCAGAGGATAAAAATTCATGTAACCTGGGACCTATAATACGTTTGTGTATTTTATTTATTTGTGCTAGCAAAATGCTGCAAGGTTATCAAAAAGCTGCTTCGCGATATTTACCCCATGTGAATGTGGAAATGGTGTACGAGTTTTTGGCTAATAACGCAAATTTAAATGAACCTCAGAGCAGCGGCCTTAAAGTAGTCCGGTAAGTAGGTGTTTAATATATTTCTGCATTTTTTTAGAGCACCAATGGGGTTTTTTTTTCTATCTAGGTAAAATATCGTCGACTTTATATTGTTTTTACCTAACGTTTTGCGAACATAATAAGGTTTTATTACACCTTTATGAAACAAAAGGTAGGAAAAGGTAGGAAAGGTACCTAGGATATGTTTTTCATGAGAGAACTTCTAGGAGAACGGCCAGGGACGTAGACAGAACCTTATTCTTTGGGGGTCTACTAGGGAACATTTAAATTTAAGGGGAGAGGGGCAGTCACATTATATATTTTATAACTACTAAAAAAAATGGATTTTGTAAATTTCACTTGCGCATGTCTTTGATATGCCAAACAAATCTCCAATCTTTTGGAAAGAATCATTAGTTCGAATTTTGTATAGCGCTATATACTTATATAATATTTTTGCAAATCATTTCGCTTGTGTAATATTTCAATAAATTCTGCGTAAATGACTGGAATGCCAGTATACAGTCTAAGGTTCTTTTTATAATATCAATAAATAATTCCCGCATATTGCTCTGTTCGATCTTGGCAGTAAGCTGGTCAGCTTCAGTCAAGGTTCAGGCAGTTGTCGCTGTTTTGGTGCAAATTTATGTGGTGCAACAGATTCATCCGGGCTCGAACGATACTCATCTTGTATTCCAGGTACTTTTCCATATCTTTTTTCAGGTCGAAATGGTCTTCAGCAGTAACAGGGTCGAGGTGGAAGAAACTGATTTTACATCTCGCCGAGCTGCGGCAAACCACATTTTACGTTGTGCGGGAGCTTTCGGAACACTTTTTCTATGGTGTTGTACTGGCCGTATTTGTACATTTTGGTACAAAACACCAAAATATGAAAATTTAGTTTTATTATTTTATTTTATTAAATTATTTTTGTGAGATTGCTATTTGTTACAAAATGGGCTTTAGTGAAATGGAAAAATACATTTAAGGGTGTTACAATATACATATACAGAGTGTTACATTTGAAAATACATAGCTACAGAGAATATCTCTTTTGTGAGAGGTTCAATTGTTTTTTTGTTTACCTATTTATAATCTCTAGAAAAGAATACTAAATTTTCATATACGGCAATTTGCTCTAAAATTAAAAATAAGAGAGTTAAAAGGGCGTTCAAAATATACGTGAAGACGCAACACCCTGTAAATTCTGGTTAGATACATTTTAATCAAGCGGCCAAAAACTGCAACATAATTTAATAGAAATCTTAATGAACGCTTACACATTAGCAGGCTAAAATTTACCGTAAATATAGTTTCAATATATTATGCAGTCATCCTAATAATTTACGTTCCAAGTTTAAGGATAAATTTTAATAATTTCAAACTAAGAGTCATGAATCAAGTAGATAATAAAGCAATCAAGATTTATTTGCGCTGAAAGCCAACCCACAATAATTTTCATGTCCCCAATCTATTTTAAATTTAAGCTTTATATTTATATAATATTTCATAGCTTTACTATTTAACTGCCATTATAAATATAAATTGTACTCTAACATTAAATATTATTAAATTGGATTGCACTTACTCTGAAGAAACATGCAACATGTAATTAGAGTCAGAAGTCCACAGGAACTAAGGGTTTGCATCTTGTATGGATTGCAGCTTCACTACAACTAAACTCAAAAGATGCACTAGCTCTAGCTTGGTCCAAAAGCGTATTTGGATTATGCAAATAGGCGTTCGTAGATAATATAGCCCTCTTGTGGATACATGGATTAAATTGTTTTGGAATAATAAAGAAATGTGTTGTTATTGAATAGGTGTTGGGGTATTTCCACTTGAACAATATTGACATTAAGATAAGATTTTAGTTGCTGGAGGTAGAATACTAATCTGAGCCTATCAAAAATATTGTTTTCTTCTACAGGCACCGCTACAGTTAACATAGTTGCAGTATTTGTTGACATTAATAAAACGTCATATCATAAATGGTACACTGAAATACCGGTACAGTGAAATAATTTACAACATCAAACAAGACGAAAAATATTTTAGCCTCAAGAAGACTCATATTTGAAGACTAAATTTAATAAAGTGGAAATATGCGAATTTTACGGAAAATACCTTTTAGAAGAAAACATGAGTTTTCCACTATATTATCCACACGAGTTTTCGCACGAAAAATTATTTGCACGTAGATGCGTATACAGATTTTGCCAAGGCCTTCGATCTGATCGATCATCAATTATTACTACAGAAATTGGGTACATCAATTATTACTACAGAAAGTTCGGTTTTATCTTCGGTGCCATCTTCGTTCATATGTAAAAATCAATGAAACTATGGCACACAGCAGATTACTATTTAAGATGTATATGGACTAATAGTAAGCCTCAACTCCAACCTGACACAGTCACTAGAGGGAGTGGAGAACAAGCTAGCGGTTTTAACGCAACAAATAAATAATCAGTTATCTGAGGTGAATGAACACATACAAAAAATTGAAGAAGAAAGCAACACATTAAAACGAAAGCTAAAGGAGACAGAGAAAAATTAAAAAAGTAAAAATTTAATTTTCTATGGTATCGAAGAAGGAGATCTAGAAACCGAACAAGCAGTTTACGATACAGTGATAAAACTAATCAAGGACTATTTAGACATCCCCGATCTACAACAAATCGAAACTACGAACGCTCACCGAATTGGAAAAAAATCCCAGAGGCCGAGAACGATACTAGTAGAGTAAGAAACGTTTTGCGCAAAAGAACTCAACTAAAAGCTACGCGTATGTTTATCAGCGAGGATTTGATAGAGGACGATAGAATGGAGAGGAAAGCCCTAACATCTGTTTTAAAGCAGTCTAAAGAAAAAAACAAACAAGCTTATTTGAAAGGAAACTCCGTAGTGATTGAAGGAATTGCGTATACCTACCAGGACATCCTAAGGGGAAAGAAGCCACAAACAGAAGAGAGCCCTAGATTTTCCCACCACACAAATATAGAAGAAGGCGCAGGTAAAGAGTCGCAACAAACACACAGACATACGATTAGAGAAGAAGACACTGAAAAAAAGCGAAAAGTGTGAGAAACCCCAGAAAAACCCACAGGCGTAAAACCGAAGAAAGCATCACCAGCGATATATATATCAAAGACCCTTTACGAGAACCTTTTCCCAACATAAATAGTACCAAACAATGTTTATCATTTTTTTAACAATATCAATTTTAACTGTATTCTTTAACTTTTTTGCTTTTACATGGATCCATATCTAAGAGACTATGATGAAGCAAACGTTAAAACTTATGTTTTATCTAAAGCAGTAGAATGTAATGACGTGTATAAAATAAATAATAAAACACAAAATTTGAAAATACTTCATAATAATATTCGCAGTGTGTCAAAAAATTTAGATCAATTTTATGTTTTTCTAGAGCAGTTCGCATTTAATTTTGATTGCATAGTGCTAACAGAGACTTTTGATACTACAGATAAGGATCTAAGTATTTTTCATATTGATGGATATCAAATGATATACAATGAGGGTAGTGTTAATAAGAATTATGGAGTTCTCGTATATGTTAAAGAAGACATAAATTATACATATAATATCGTACAATTTAACAATATCAGGGTGATTAAACTGGATATATCAAACTTTTACAAAAATACTATTTCTTTGTTAATTACTTATAGATCTCCAGCAACTAATTCTAAGGAATTTGTAGAATGCTTAGATAATTACCTAGAAAGAAATGAAAGTAACTCGTAAGTAAGTAGATTATAATTTAATTATTGGTGATATAAATATTGACATATATAATCCTTCTGAGGCTATTTCCCATGAGTATTTGAATGTCATGTATAGTCATGGTTATAAACCGTATATCAACTAAATAACTCGTAATGTAAATAACAGTAAAAGCTGTTTAGACCTTATATTTATAAAATCAACAAAAAATAGGATCGAAGAAAGGACAATACCATGTATAATACAGACTCGCATTACTGATCACTTTACAATAGCTTCTCAAATAATATTAAACAATCATGATTTTGAAAAATCACTTGAGAGTAAATATATTAAATATATCAATTACAATAAACTAAAAAGGGAACTTCGGATTATAAATTGGGATGAAATAAAACAACATAATATAGGGGACTCGGTAAAACTATTTATTAATATAATAAAAAACAAAATAGAGATATGCACAAACTTAGTTAAATTAAAACATAAAAATAATAAACCAAATATGTGGATAACTAGTGCTATTATAGAACTAATGAATAAAAGAGATGCTTTGTATAATCAAACAAAAAAAGACCCTGCAAATGACCAACTAAGAAATCAATATAAAACTTTATGCAATGACGTTAAAAAATCAATAAAAAAAATAAAAAAATAAATACTGCAAAGATGAAATTGAAAGTAATCGAAATTGTTCAAAAAATTTATGGCAAATCACCAACGAATACTGTGGATTTTCTAAAAATAAAGCTAATATTATTCAACAGCTAAGAGATGAAAATGACATACTTGTGACAGATGATTACGAAAAAGCGAATATGTTTAACACTACTATGTTTAACCTACCTACTTACCTGAACGTTCCTTACTTACTGATTTTCACAATATTATTTTTTTTAAGGAGCTCAATGTCTACTATACCTATATATTTTATATTTTTAAGACTCTGTCATTATGTATTATATTTTGATAAGACCTTTTATTCAAAATGTACCTACTTTTATATGTATTTTACAATATAATATTTAAATCAGTGTTCATTTATATGTCTATGGTATTTTTATATGCTTTATAATGTTTATATTTGTTTATTCAAATTTCATGGACAGTGCTTCTGCGCTAATATGAAGTACCTAAGTTTATTTTACAGCGGAATACTTTTATATATACATTCTTTTGTTATACTTGTGTTTTTTATATTACTGTAAATACTTTTTATTCTATTCTATATTCTATCTTAAATCTATTAACGTTTTTTCAATCGTCTTTAACAGATAGTCACCAATTCGGATTCTACAATGGATATAGTTCATCAAACTGTTTGCCCATTTCTGGAGTACCACAAGACTCAAATCTTTGACCTCTACTATTTTTATTATTCATTCATGATCTGTCATAGAACGATAATACGAAGGACTAGTATTTGCAGAAGATCTAAGAATATATAAGCATAACATCTGAAAACATTTTTTTTTCATTCATAATTTTATATTATATTTTGATGCATTCCTTTTGATAGGTAAGCATTTTCTTTTCGTTTGTTATTGTTGCATATTATTACACCACTTAGTACTTTTCTTTTTTTCTCGTTGATATTACTCTTCGTTTTGGTATTGTTGTTTTGCAAATTTTTGTCGTTGGCGAATAAAGCAATAATTTATTGTTATTTAATTCAATTGTTTTTGTTCATGTTACAATTGCTGATATTTTTGAGATCTATTTTTTAAACGTCATATTAATTCACCAAAATATCTTGTTTAATTTGATCCGTAGCGCTTTCCATTCATATGTTCAATAACTTTTAAACCAGCCTATCGATTTTGATATTTTTTTTTGTTTGAAAGGGCTATTCTTGCGGATGACTATTTTGTAATTGGCTTTCCATAAAAAATGTATTTTTTAATATGTAATACAGCCTTTAAAAAGCGATTATGATTTTGACACGAAATTTGAATGTCGCTGTGGAGTGAAATTTTATTTGTATTGAATTCTTATGTTGGTCACGGTGTTTACCATTCTTTTTTCAATATTCTCTTTTTTGAATCACCTCTCTAGCCCCTTCAGCAACGAAGATGCGACATTTTAGATGAAATGGTGTTATTAAGTATGATATTTAACAAGGAGGCTATGGTAACGATTAACACTGAAACGTCAAAAGATTCAGTTGAAATTCTCGTGAAAAAAAATAATTCAGTTAACGTTCTAAAAGAAAATGCCAGTGCAAATTAGTCCAATTCAAGTAGCTAGAGTTGTGGCTTTGGTAGAAGATGGAAGGAGTCAAAGATATGCAGCTCGTATTGTTGGTTTACCAGAAACAACTGTCCGAAGAGCGATCCAACGCTACCGAGAAACGAGCCAATACAGCAGACGTCCAGGTTCGGGTAGTTCCAGGATTATGCAAAATATTGACGATCGATTTATTGGTCTGCAAATATCGAGGAATCCCTATCAAACAGCTGTGATCACAAACCGAAATTTAAGACACGCACGTTGTCAACAGTTGTGTCAGATCGAACAATTTGTCGGAGATTCAGTCTCGGTTTTATCGCAAGAAGACCTGCTATTTGAATGCGATTGCTTCGACGACATCGAGTAGCTCGTTTGGATTTTGCTCGAATTCATCTTGTTTGGAATGAGTTGCAATGGTCTCAAGTTTTATTCACTGACTAATCAAGATTCATGTTGAGATCAGTCGACGGGCGTCGGAGGGTTTGGAGAAGGCGTGGGGAAAGATGGTATGTTCAGTGAAAGGGAGAGTTTTGGCGGTGGTTCACTAATGGTCTGGGGTGGACAGAATTATTTGTGTTTCCACCACGGCAATCTCTAAATGCAGTTAGATACACAGAGATCTTGAATGAACATGTTGTCCCATTTGCACCTTACATTGGCGAAGAATTCCTCTTAATGCAAGATAATGCACGACCGCATACAGCAGTGATAATAACACAATTTTTAAACGATGCCGGAATTATTCGTATGCCGTGGCCCGCTAAAAGCCCTGATATGAATCCCATTGAGCATTTATGGGATGAATTGGGACAACGTGTTAGTAGACGCGACCCAGAGAATCTGAATGAATTCAGGATTGATCTTACAGAAGAATGGGACATTATCCCTCAAATCACTATCACAAATTTGATTGAAAGCATGCCTAGGCGTATGGAAGCTGTTATAGCAGCCAGAGGAGGAAATACTCGTTATTAGTTAGTTTGTTGTTCAGTTATTTTTTAAGTTTATTGTTTTAATCATTAATAATTACAGTCGTTTTACTAAAATGTCGAATAATTCTTTGTTTGTTATTTCTTTTTGACGTTGTTTGTACTTGTAACAATTATTTCAGCGTCCGTAATCGAAAACGCTAAACATTTCTTAAACGATGAACTTTTTAGACATTTTCAGCTTCACGGCCTCCTTGTTGAATATCAAACTTAATAACACCGTTTCATCTAAAATATCGCATCTTCGTTGCTGAAAGGGCTAGAGAGGTGATTCAAAAAAGAGAATATTGAAAAAAGAACCGGTAAACACCGTGACCAACATAAGAATTCAATACAAATAAAATTTCACTCCACAGCGACATTCAAATTTCGTGTCAAAATCATAATCGGTTTTTAAAGGCTGTACAGATTTAAAAATACATTTTTTATGGAAAGCCAATTACAAAATAGTCATCCGCAAGAATCGCCCTTTCAAACAAAAAAAAATTATCAAAATCGATGGGCTGGTTTAAAAGTTATTGAACATCAAATTTGGGACAAAATCTAGGTGCGCCACTTTTTATGTCCGTCAGTGTATATTGTAAATGTCAAATTGTCCCTAATTTCACTAATGCTTAATAATTACATACCAAACTTAAGAAATACGCTTATTACACTAATTATTTCTAATATATTAGGTGCTATTTTTATATTCTAGATTGTATTTATGTCCACTTTCATTGGAACCCCAAGGAAAATTATTCCCAATGGTGTTCAATTGATTGCCCTGTTCCTCGATATTCAGCCTACTCAGGTAAAGGCCTGAACATTATATATAATCATTTTTTTCTTCTTAGCAAATATTAATTTATATGACAAATAAGAGCGTCGCAGAGATTAGTGTTTGCATATGATTCTTCTCTTCTTCTTCCCTTGCTCCTACATATTCCTATCCATCCTATTTTCTTCATCATTTTCATGTGCATACATAAACTGTGCTTTTGAAACCGATGCACTTTTAACAGGCATTTATTTCATGCGTTTACCGTATCACGACAGCATTAGTGAAAATACTGATGACGTAACGAGCGGGGCCCATGACAACGTAACAGAAACTAAGCGCGAGTAGGTATATCAAAGGATTTCTAATCACGCTATCATCCGATGAATTGCCTTATCGATTACAGCCATGCTATATTTGTAGTTTATATTCAGTTGTAAAAATAAGCTGTCTTTTTTTCCTGGCAATCACATGCTGCTTTAAAGACTAACAGAATTCTTAAAATTGAGAGTTCAGTAATAATTGGTGCGAATCTTACGATTTAAATTTAAGATTCGTTTCTATGGTGGATGTTTTGTTTTCTAAATGCCTCAATTAAATACAAACCACAATGAAATATTTTTTCTTTGGTTAGTTTGATGATAAATATTAAGAATTTATGAAAATTCTTTACGTTGATTTAGCCAAATTTGTATAAAATGAGATATTGTAAGAGTAATAGTATGATGAAGAAATATTTGATCTGCTTATAGGATACTTACACTATTTTTTATGGGCGCCAGTTCGATGAACACTAATTTCTATTTTACTAAAATGATCACTTTAGACATGAACACTCGTAGTGCCCTTTAGTCCTAGAGGGGGTCCAATTAGGTCAATTATGAATTTCATTGCAAGATTATTTATAAAATGAATTTACTTTTTCAAAATAATGTAAAGTAAATTTAAATAGTAAATTTATTGAATTTTAGTGAAGCTCAAATTGTAGTAGCAGTCTTTAATTGTTTCCTGTAATTTTTAAAAGGTTTTAAAACACTCGGAGTAGTTTCCACAAACACCAAAACACTTTCACTTCGCTCGACGCGCGTTTCGCCAACCAAGTTGGCATCATCCGGAGACGATTAAAACTAATCTTAAACTACAAAATCTACCATATTTATACTATTTTCATGGTGACACGTGACTGATCACGCTTCAATGATCGGTTGCTAAGCAATGCGAAAAGCGGGCTATACGGTATAGGTCCCTTGTCGCTATTCATACTACTTTTACATTTTACAATTTCTATGTTCTCAAATGCATTCAACTGTCTATTATTGGTCACATTTCTAACTAAACTTAAATTACTAATATCTATTCTATGATTGTTGTCAAAAGCATGTTGTGGAACACTAGACTTCCTGTTCTTCCATATTTTAGATGAGCCATATGCTCTTTAAATCTGGTGTTAATTGATCGTCTCGTTTGTCCAACATATTTTCGATCACAATCATTACAACTAATTTCGTAAATCCCAGACCTTTCGTTTGGAACAATTTTATCCTTTGTATTGTCTAAAATTATTGTAATTTATTACTCGACGAATGAATCGCTGTTATACCCACGTTTTTGAAGACCTTACTCAAACCACGAGTAAACAGGGGTTCGTACAGGATGGATACATATTTTGGAGTCTCTATATCCTCTTGAAAGGTCGTAGAATTACGAAGTGTGTCTTTAAATTTACGCTTTCTAATTAGATTTTCAACTATATCTCTAGGATAACCATTACTCACAGCTATATCTTTAATTAATCCTTTTTCTTTTTCAAACCTCTCATTACTGAGAGGGAAACTTAGTAAACGATGGACAAGAAAATTAAAACTTGCCATTTTATGTTGATAGCAGTGGTGAGAGTCATTAGGGATATATCTGGTCGTACTGGTATCTTTTCTATATATATATATATATATATATATATATATATATATATATATATATATATATATATATATATATATATATATATATATATATATATATATATATATATATATATATATATATATATCAAATTCTAACCTATTGTGACTATTTTTAATTACTAATACATCTAAAAAGTTTTCCATTATTTCCTAGTTCATATGTAAACTTTACAGAAGTGAAACAACTGTTTAATTTGGAAATGAAGTTTTCTACATCCGCAATCCGAAGGAATTTTGTTTCATACAAAGTTTTGTAAGGTTTATATATTCTTCTATTACTTCTTTTCTATAGTTGTTTAATTCGAGTAAATCCTCAAGATAGTCCAAGGTCTGCGGAATTGGTACACTAGGAAATAATGAACAAACATCAAAGGAAATCAAAATTTCACCCTCTTGCAATTGAATATTCTTGACCTTATCAATGAAATCCTTCGAATTTTTAACTGAAAAACTTGGCTGTGCGATGGGCAAACTTTCAAATTCGTTAGTCAACCATTTTGATAAATGGTAACGACTTACCATTTATCTTTATTTATATTGGACGCACCTTGGTTGGCGAAACGCGCGTCGGGCGAAGTGAAAGTGTTTGTGGAAACTACTCTGAGTGTTACATCAAAAAGGTTCCAGCCCTATCCAGTAGGTTTTAAAAGTTTAAAAGGTTTAAAATGTACGTTTATTGTCATTTATGGATAATAAAATAAACAAAATCTTGAAATCCTATTTCTACCCTAGACAAACCTACTGTTTGGGATATATATCTATTACATGTAATATATAGAAGTGTTTGGGATATAAAAAGGTAAGTTTTCACCAAATTTCTTAACTTATATCTTTTACAAGGGACCAAGGGACCAAGTCCTCTGTTACAATATTTCTTAAAGCTAGCAAAGTTTAAATTGTTATTATCTTTAAAAATTATGTTAATCACCATATATATATATATATATATATATATATATATATATATATATATATATATATATATATATATATATATATATATATATATATATATATATATATATATATATATATATATATATATATATATATATATATATATATATATATATATATATATATATATATATATATATATATATATATATATATATATATATATATATATATATATATATATATATATATATATATATATATATATATATATATATATATATATATATATATATATATATATATATATATATATATATATATATATATATATATATATATATATATATATATATATATATATATATATATATATATATATATATATATATATATATATATATATATATATATATATATATATATATATATATATATATATATATATATATATATATATATATATATATATATATATATATATATATATATATATATATATATATATATATATATATATATATATATATATATATATATATTCTAACATTAATTACTAGCTAAGCGAAATACAAGAATTTGTATTCACAGATTTAACGCCTTTCAGAAAGTTGAATTAAATTTTTGTTTTAGCAGAGAAAAAAGCTTGCTCCTATACTGCGGCTTCGCCTTTTATACTTTTTCTTCAGGTCGCCTTTAATATTGCATTTTACGCTACAATGAGCAGGCGACTAATACAATATTCAAGTAGATGACGACAATAATTTCCCAGTAATTTGAAAACTTCTAAACGAAGTAAAACTTAATTTGCAACCGGATTTTCATATATTAAAAAATTGTGCTACTAATTAATATTTTATTGCTTTCTCAGGAATATCAGGGTAAAATAAGTTGATTATACTGTAGCTATAGTTATAACGGCAGAATATGAATATAAATATGAATAATCGAGATGACTACGACGAGTGTAAAAATATGAAATACGTATTTTTAATTTCCCTCCCGACTGCGCCAATCCTGTGCTAACTTTTTATGGAATGTAGATAATAGTTATTTCAAAACATTTGTTACTGAAATACCTTATCGTATTTGAATATATTAAAAAAATTGCTGACAAATCTGTTTTGGATGCAAAAAATCTTAAAACATTTATTTCCGTTCTTGTATCAGTCAGTTTCAGAGTTAATCTTTTTTTTATTTATACTACGCCAGTATTTTTACGAAATTCAGATTAATCCTAAATATCGAACAGCTAACCACAAAGTTCGTCCTAGCTTTATTTTGACAGCAATATATTAATTGCTGTTAACAATTTTTACATTATAACACTGAAAATTGCTCCTTGATAGTCTTATTCAATATTTTAGATTATTTATCCCATTAAGAGCAGTACATTCGAAATTACTAATCACACAAGTAATGTGTGAATAGTTTGTATATTGAACTTTACTATTGTATATTATTTCCGACGATCTATCACAATCGAGATTGTGCTAAATGTTCAACAGTTCGCAAAAACGTAGCATAATTATTTTAAAAAATTTCCTCCCGACTGCGTCAATCTAGCGTTACATTTTTATGGAACATCACTATTAGTTGTGTCAACATATCGGACACTGAAAGACTATGGCATATTGCAACAAGTTATGGTAATGTCGCACCGATTACGACAGTTGACTTTTTATGAAGCCTTTTTAGAAATGAAAGAATGTTTAAAAAATTCCTCGTATTACGCTAATCTAGTATTACGTTTTTATAGAATTTGTAAAAACTATAACTCGTTTATAGTCTTTTGTCATATTTTTGCCACAACTAATAACTTACAGGGCAGCTATTTACATATTATTCTCAAGGTACTAGGACAGTGGATATCAAATAGTGTAGTAATGTAATGGCGCGACTGCGCCAATCATGAGCTACATTTTACTGAAATTTAAATAATGGTTTAATAAATATAATTATTTAATTTATTGCGATTAAAATACTTAAAATCTCTACAGCCAGTTTTCTGTCTCTGCTATAGTGACATTTGATACTTGTTGCCGTGTCTAACATTTACTCAATTCCAAAGTTCTCTATCGATATCTTTTTGTAATACCTGAAATTTTATACAGTACCTGAAATATTGGCGATTTTTGATTTCGAAAATCCTAAATTGTATACCTACAGGGCATAGGGAAATATGGGAAAACTCATAGGGTAGGTAAATGTGTTTTCTTTTTATCTCATAGCAACAAATATATCAATTTTGCAAATGCAAAAAATATATTTATTTCGAACTTATTTTCTCGCTATTTCTGACGAATATCGATATCGACGCCAGAGATAATTATCATTCTCGGTGCCTTCAATGCGTTACTTAGGCGTAACAATATTTAATATAAAAGGCACTAATGCATCTTTGTAATATATTTTGTGAGGTACAAATAAACACGAGTGAGGTGTAAGTCGATGCTTATCTTACTTCAACAGCTTTAGATGTTATACAAAACGGGTCGATTTCGAAAGCAGTTTCGTGTTACAGTATAATAGATACGGAAATAGCATAGTAAAAAGACGTTCGCGGCGAACGCCTTTATGATCGGATTCGCGTTACAACATATTTATCGTACAAATTTTACTATTCGACGACGAGATCCAGCGACGCGTTAAATCGATATTTTCGTAGCATCTCAAGACATATAGCCTTGTAAAGTAGGTATGTTATAATGGCAGTCAAAATGAATTCATAAGAGAAAACGCTTTTCACAATATTTGTATTTTATCGACAACAATTGATTCGCTACAATAGCTATTACAATAGCTTCTTCAGGTGGTGATTAAAACACCATTTGAAGAAACAAGTGTTATGGTTAAAGTTATTCAGCATAAAATTAGTTTTAGTATTTCGTATATATACTTATATACATGCTATTGGTCATATTTGCAGCTCTTTACAATACATTCGTGTGACCCCTATTATATTCCTAATGGTATATTTTTGCATATATACTCTCTCGGTGTAGTGAGAAAAAACTACGCCATAGTTAAACCCTTGCAAAAAATTGTGCATAAACTCCTGGAACTCTTTTGATCTGTATTTAAAAATCTGTAAGTAAGGAGTTCGCACCCTAATTTTTAACTTTATAAATTATTTCTCCTAAAAACCTAATTTGCTGTAACTTTGTAATAAATGCTAACACTTGGACTACCCTAATTGCGTTATTTTGTCTATTGTAGCTCTGATGAACCGACGTATAAAACCTACCTGCAACGTATAAAACAGGGAACACTAAAATAGACACAAAATGTCGTTCTAAATTATCCACTGTATCGTTCGACTGTATCCTAACCAACGCAAAGTTCACGCTGTTCAACAGATTAAGAACAATGGATTGCATATGAAGAAAATCCTCCAAGCAAAAACCTTCGCTAAGGTATTGCCACTCTGATGCAACACACGATATACTGAGAACACATCCCTTAACTTCTTGACTTTTTTCTGCTCCTCCTTCTGAGTGAATCTGGTAGTTTTGACATCAACGTAGCGCTGAGAATATTAGTTAAGGCGTTATATCTTCGCCGTAGAATCTGAAAGAATTTTAATATCACACAATTTAAATGTTTATTTAAATATTTATTATTACTGTATTTGTATTATTATTCATTTTATTATTATTATTTATATAAGTAGTTAAAATTTCTAAATTTCAAAAAACCCTCGATCATCTCATGTCTAGAATATTGCACCATAAGAGCAATTGGGACGCCGCTTATGTGCGACGTGCGGCTTCAACCGCTACTAAAAGAACATTTGCGTACAGTATGTTACAATAGCTCAAACATATGATGGCGCAAATGTTATGAGCAGCGTGAACAGAGGTGATCAAGCTCAAATTAAAACAAAATGCTCATTTTATTCATTGTTATATCCATCAATTAAACCTCATTATGCAGAAATCGGCATCATAAAATGCAAAAGTGCGCGTGTTTTTCAATAATCTGTCGGCCATAATTCAAACTCATCTCATCGTTGTGATGTTTTGCGAGAGATAATAAATAAAAGATTAGGTACCAAGGGCGGTGATAACTAGATGGAATTGTAATATTCGCACAGTTAATTTAGTTCACGAAAATCTTGAAAAGCTTGTAGAAGTGTTCAAAGAAATTGAAACCAGATGTGAGAAAAGTGTTACTTCAAATGAAGCATCCGGTCTTAGAAGGGCATTGGAAGATCCAGAATTTAAATTTTGGATAAAATGCTTCCATAAAATTTTGCCACATGTTGACATATTGTATAATCAATTGCAACCAAAAAATAAGGACAACGTACAGTTGCAAAAAGACAGACTAATTTTCGAGAAAAATGTTTCTGACATTAGAAATCAAACTGATTCTCTTAAAGACATTGTTGATCAGAATATTCAATATCTAAAAGAAGGCGAATGGATGATAATTTTCGAAGTGTTATTGCCAAAGAAGTTTGTGATACAATTATAGTACAAATGAAGGAAAGCTTTTCTTACCGAGGTCATTTACAAGCGGGATCTTTTTAACAAAGATAAATAGGTATTCAGTTTTCAAAAAATTTCCCTCTGACTGTTTTAAACGATGTATGTTCATTTTTCCTATGTTGATTAAATCAAGATTGAGAACTGAATTGAAGGTAGTTTACTCGAGAGAAGATTTAAAAGAAATTGTTGAAACAATGAGAATCTTCTTTTATTTATTATGGAGAATAACCTTAGTGAAACATTTCTCGAAACAGAAAATATTAAAAATTATCGTGTCAACTCCAATGACAACGTGCCGAAGCAGAACGCACTTTTTACGCTTAACGCTTAAACACAAAAATATTTTTGCGTAATACCATGCTTAATGACAGACTAAATGCTATGATGTCCATAAATCGAAATTTAGTACACGAAATAAACAATTTTGATGACAAAGTGATGGAAAAATTAATTTCCATGCAAATGTAAAGTCTTTTAAAAAATGACATACCTACCCATTGTGTGTAGTTTAATCTGTGTAAATATGTTGTCCTACTTACTTATAAACATTGTAACAGTGACTTTCTACAGGTTAAATTTTCTACTTTTTGTCTAAGGCGTTTGACCTTGACATATGCAAAAATTTTCGCCTGCGGCGCCATTTGTTTTTGTATCGCTGGTGCGCCCCTCTAAACTCAAATCCCACGACACGCCACTGGTGCAGTATTATGCAGCGTTATATTTTTCTTCACCGTTATCTGTTGCATTAACTCATATATGTCCAACTTGTCAACGGTCTGCAAGAGCAATGTTGATTAAATTTGACAGACACTCTGTCACATCTAGAGATTTCTCCAATAATGCTGCCATTTTATATAAAATAATTCTACCTGCAACAGTGTATGCAGTAAGTAATACGAACAATGCTATCAACATCCGGATATATATATCTTCGAATTGCCGCGTTTTGGGATCAAGCTTATACAGAGTTTTTAATACGCGAATGTCAGTCACTTCTTTGAGCTTTGCTCTCCGAATCTGTGTTCATTTTAAGGCCGAACTAGAGCAGAATGGAGGCGATGAGTTAGAATCGATGTTCCTAAATGGAATTATAATTTCTTATATGTTGTTGAATATAAAGCAATTAGCGAACGCTGACAGGGATTATTATGTAGGGTATTTAGAGTGAATTATTGATATACACAGTCGATTGGGCGAAAAAATACTCGTGAGAATGTAATTTAGTTTATTCGTATTGTGGGACTAGTCGCTGTAATACCTGCGAACCTCTGATAATACCGAACCTCTGATGAACCGACGTGATATCGAGATAGGTTGGTGTATCTACACCAACACCATCTGGTGTAAAAACTAAAAAAGTCTATTACAGTAACAAGCCCTTATAAGCTTCAGCTTAAACTACAGTTTAACTATCTGCCATCGCCCGATTAACCTATTACCGTCAATAGGCAAGCTTTTTGATAACCTTATCCGATCCCGCGTATTGGAGTTCGCAGTGACACATAACGTTATTACCGAATTCCAATACCGATTCCAACCCGGCCACTCTACCAACCAACAGCTGTTTCGCATCTGCGAATATATCACCACCAACCTTAATCGAGGTCAACTCACAGGGGTTGTCTCCCTAGACCTCGAGAAAGCCTTTGACAAAGCAACCTGGCATCCTGGACTGCTATACAAGCTACACATCGCGAACTATCCAACTCGTATAATTAAAATTATACAGTCATATATTTCTAACCGCAAATTCGTAGTGGCAGTCAAACAGAGTGTATCCACAACCCGCCCTGTGCTATCTGGCGTACCACAAGGCTCATCACTAAGACCGACCCTCTTTAACTTATATACCCACGATATCCCACACCCAACAGACCATAGGACCACTGATGCATTATACACGGACGACACAGCCACATTAGCTAAGACAACGAGCCTATCACTATTACAAAGACTAATGCAACATCATACAAACCAAATCGCCGCATTCTACAACAAATGGGGGTTGAAAATTAACGACACTAAAACACAAATAGTCATATTCACTAGGAAGAAAGATCCACAGAATATAAAAATCTGTATAAACAACAAAAACATTACAAACATAACGGTATTAAAGTATTTAGGGATCAACATCGATAGATTCTACAAGTTCGGAAAGCATATCAAGGAAATGATTAATAAAACAAAATATAGACAAAGAAAAATAGGAAATATAATGCTACAATCAGACGCAAAAACGGCATTAACAATCTATAAATCATATATAAGACCTCTAATGATATACGCCGCCCCAATGTGGTACCCCTGGACCACAAAATCACAGAAAAAAGAGATGCAAGTTATACAGAACAAAGCTCTAAGATTAGCCACAGGCACTAGGCTGAGTACAGTAACTAGAAACACTACACTACACCAAAACACGGACATGACGGATCTAGACACATACATAGAAAATAATACCATCATTCATGAACAGGCTAAACATACACACTAATGGAACAATAATTCACACCGCTTTATAAGACCCAAATTTATAAACCCGCCCAAGTATCCTTCAATAAACTACATTTACACCCCATAACCATGCGTCCCAACCCCTAACACCAAATACTAACTGCACTGATTCTGAAAAAACTAAAAAAGACACAGAAAAAGAAAACAACTAAAACAATATAAAACATAGAAACACAAAAATAAAACAAGAATAGAACGATAAACACGAAAAATAAAGAGCTATTAAAAAATAACAATAAAAAGAGGCATTAGACAGATAATAATAAAATAACAATAACAATAAGACCCACATTAGGGTGGCCCATTTCTATAGGCGGTGAATTTTTTTGGGGCATTTTTTAAGTCTCACCCCACGAAAATATACTATTATACTAGGAATATTTTATGTCAAAGTTTCAGATAATTCGGTGAACGGTAACCCGCATCGAGGTAGAAATAGATGTAGATAAGATTTTATTAGGGCAATACACTTGAATTGTAATTACAATACAAATATCTACCTGGATCGGTTTACATCTTTTCTCATAATGTTTTATTGGTGTAATTATTTCCTAGTTATTAAGTTATTTGTTTTGGAATATTTATAAGTTTGGAAATATAATATAATGACATTATAAGTTCTAGTGCACGTTCCTTTTTGAAAAAGTATTTAACGATGACTGATGTTAGACGTTTACGAAAGGATACTTTCATTTACTTAGTTGGACACTATTCGTCACAAATGATTGGCAATAAATTGCCGTCTAATAGACAGGTATTATCTACAAGTGCTCTTTTATAACATTAGTTAACTGAAGCTAAGTGTACATGAAAGTGCTAAATTAACAATAAAAGAGGTGTCAGTTTTTTGGGATAAAGCTCGCATTCCAACACGTCAGGATTTTCATTGTGTTAAACAACTAGATAAACTTTATGCAGAGTGAAGGAACTTACAAAAATCGGCAAAAAGGGCCAGTGCGGGAGGAAAAGAAAAAAATTTCGTTGGAAAATTGGACGATCTTTTTGATATTTCTCATGTAAACGAGTTGATGAAAATAGATGAAGATACAGTTTTTAATTAACCAAAGAAAAAAAGGACGTCCTGGATTTATGCATGGTATTGATTACCAACTTGCTTCTCAAGAAAAATGAGCTAAGGAGAAATTACAGAAATTATCCGAACGAATGCAAAGAAGTCAACAAGAAAAAGCTATATTAGAGGAAACAGTCACCTGTCCATCATCAAGCAGTAATTCAGCGATCTCCAACGAAAATGAAGATGAAATAATTGAAGCTCAAGAAGAGTTTTTACAAGACCAGCCTGGCCCATCAGAGCAAAAAAAGAAAAATCAGCTATTGAAGATATATGTCTCTTTATTGTAAAGGTCTATGTATGGCCTGCTTTAAAGCGTCATTTACTAGTAAAGCGCCGCTTCATGACTTGTAAAGAACTCATTAATTATCAAAATATTGACATAGAAATATCTCAAGCGCAAGTAGTAAAATAGTGAACCACTTGTGGTACCTTAATGTGGTACCTTAATTCAGTTAATATTGGCGTATCTTTCTTTGATGACTATATTTCAGTTACCACTAAAAGAGAAATGGTTAAAGCTTTGAATAGGAAATCACCAAATCAGGAGGGTAACGACTTATGATTAGTGACATTACTGACGTTGAAAACAAGGAAATTCACGACTTCATATGCGAGAACACTAAACAGTTTTTTAAAAAATTTGGTTTATCTATGGAATTTTTGGGAAATGATCCAACAGCATGGAGTGAAAATGAATGTTATACTCGATGTTTCAATATTATTAACAAAATTAAAGTTGTAAATGATGCCGCTGAGGGGGGAATCAAGCTTATCGGTGACTATAATGACATTTTAACAAAAAATGAAGACCAACAACAGTTTTTACTCCGAGTTGTAAAAGATTATAAATCACGGTTTCTATATGTAAAAAAAGAAACCCTCTGGCATGCTTTGGACTTTGGTGCAAAAAATATTGTTTTTATTACTATATATCTTGTAGATTTAGGATAATATTTGGTACTATGTATGTAAAAAACAAAACGTTTCATAATAAAATACAGACAGATAAAACGAGTTTTATTTAAAAAACTTCTAGTCTAGTTGTCTTAGACTACGGATTTACAGTAGTATTGCACATGTCATAATCACAACAGATGATGTCTTTGATATTTGTATGACTTGATTAGTTATTCTAAAGATAAATATTGCTGATTTAAAAAAGAAACAATGCATCAACCAAAGAATGTAAATAATTCCATTTACTTCTATTATTGCATAATAATGTGTTCTGCGGCACCCCTTCCCTTAAATTTGCCTCAGTAATATTTTAAGTGGACTGTTTTTTCTTCAAATGGTACCATTTGCTGGGGTGAGAAAGAAAAAATTATCATTTCGAAAAAGATGGGCCACCCTAACCCACATACATACTAACCTAGACTTAAGATAATTGTACCAACGCTTTTACAGCCCTGCTTTTGCTTATGTAACAATAACAACTAATAATAGCACTAATTTACCCGCAAATAATTCCTATAACATCCTGAGCCATAAGTCATAGACAAATCGGACAGTCAAGAACAAGATATACATTTCCAACACAAATACAAAACCGACTAAAGTATTTCGGAAGAAATAGATGTCATAGTATCAAATACACAGCGATTACAGTTTAACTTTTAGGTGTAAGACCGCCTGTTAGACGGCCAGCAAACCTCTAAGTGATTAAAGGCCCAATTCATTGGAATATCGGTAACGACTTTTACCGCCGAGACTCTTTGCCATTAGCGAACGCGGCTGGCTACTGATTACCTATTAAAAATCCGTGATAACACGACCAGACGACCACATCCAAGTGACGCATACCATACAATTAAAATACAATAATTATTATTACGCCTGGAAATAAAGTATAATCGCGCATAACTATTAACAATTAACTTTCCATGCACCTACTCAGGTATGGGTACGCAGAGCCCCTCTCCAAATACCTTTGCGTCGCAGGCGACTTTCAACCTAACGGCGACCCGCCATACAAGCGAAACCGACATATCCACCATGAGTCAGACAGGTAAAACGTAGCAAAGTTACATATTCAGCGGCGATACCAACTTCACCTGTTGCGTCCTCTCGATAAAATGTTGAGAAATCCACCGTGCGGGGCACCAGACAAGTGGAAAATGTGATTCTGCATCTCTGGAAATATATTAAAATCATGGAAGCGTGCGGGAAATTGGTTTTGTTTTTCGTGCTGTGTGCCTTCGGATGTGTACAGTGCAAATTGACCCTCGAGGATATAAAGTGCGGCCAGAGAACGTGTAAGCAGTCAGAGTACTGCTCAGGTTTTGATAAAACCTGCCAACCCTGTTCCGGCATCTGCGATGTCACCCATCATAATTATGATCGCAGTATTTGCGAGGATGACTGCCAAGGTGGGTATTTTTATCGTGCGGAGAGTACCGCTAGGCGTCGAAATGGCTGTGCTGGTACAGAGAGGTTTGTAATGAAAATTACACTAGCAAAATTAAAACACAGACAGGTATACCTACGCAAACAATGAACTATCGGTTAGTCGTTTTAGATAGTTCATCTAAATGTTGTGCTATTCTACACAAAAAGCTAGCTGCTCCGAAATATGTCTAGAAAGTACTAGTGATTATGGTGAAATTAAGTTGAATTAAACTACAATTTATTACATTGATATTACATTATAATTTTATTGTTTTTATGGTACACTGCTTTACAAAAATACAGCATACAAACTGAAAGGACAATTTCCACATACATATTTATTTATAAACAAAAACAGTAGGCAAAAGTTCTATAATAAACCTAATATAACATACATAGTATAATACAGTACTGTTTGTAACATCGAAATATAAGACATAAAAAAAATCAAAGGATACTCACAATTGTCGCAATGGGAGATCAGGGCAGTACCTATAACTTTTCTTAGAGCAAGCTAAATTCGTCACTATAAAGGCGCTTTCATTCAACAAGTTGTTATGTTTTGATAGAATACTAATAACTAATCAATTTTAACACAAAACCCATCAAATACTAAATTAAAGAATAACTGTATTACTTCTATTTCAAGAATTATTGTTGACCCCACTTTACCACAAAACGTTCGATGATATTAGGCAATTTAGACATCCAAATGAATGCCAATGATGCCGATGTGACACGGCCAAGGAATGTGTAAAATGGATCTGTAATATTTGAATGGGAAACATTCTTAGTCTGCATCACATTCACCATCCAATTGTTTGATATGACGAAAGGTATATAGTGTGATCAATATTTTGTTATACTACATGATAATATCATAAAATGTGATGGGCGATGTACATAAAATCATTTGTTTTTCCTTAAATTCCTGGAAATTGGTTATACTTGACAACGCTGTTAAAAATTCGGTAGCACGTGTGAAGAGATCGATAGTATGAGGGTTTTTGCTCGGGTTTTTATGTCTCATATTTCGATGTTACAAACTATACATAGTATCTGGAATCTGGAATTTGTCCGAAGTGCGGATCAGAGATCCGCTGCACTTAGGCCCTATTGGGCCCCTTGTGCTTCCTCCGTGAGGGAAATGTCTCCCTAGGCCATCGACCATCCCAATGTTGTACAAAAGGTGATGATGTTGCCCAGGGGCATTTCCCTCAAATTGGCCATAGAAGGCCAACGTTCCCCCAATATGGATTCTCTGGTCGATGACACGGCGGGACATTCGCAAGGTACATGCTCGATCGTTTCATCTTCTTGTTCACATCCTCTGCACATGGGTGTGTCCTACTGTCCCATATTATAGAGGTGTTTCCTTACCCGGCAGTGTCCGATTAGGATTCCTGTAACAAATCGCAGTTTACCCCTGGACATTGCCAGATAGTTCCTCGCCGTCTCTTCGCTGGGATATCTCAAAAGATTTCTGGCCAGCTGACAGCTACTTGTTTCATCCCATAACGTCTTAAATTTTTTGTGGGTGTTTTCCTTTATGAATTGGAGTTTCGCTGCTACTGGTAGTGTACTTGAAGGACCAGGCCCAAGGATACTCAGGCTGGCTGCCTTCTTGGCCAGTTTGTCAGCTTCTATATTGCCGTTGCATTGTAAGTGTCCTTTGACCCAGCACAGGCAGATGTTATTCATCTGACATGCTCTCACAAGTGCTTGGTGACATTCCCATGTCGATCCTTTAGTTATTTTATAATTTTTCAGGGCCAGTAGTGATTGTCTACTATCTGTGCAGATTCGTATTGTCTTGCCCGTTATTTCTCTGAGAGCAATCTCTTGTGCGGCTATGGTTATACCAGCTAGTTCTGTTTGTGCTACACTGGAATTTTTATCCATAGCCCAGTTGCATTGGAGTCGCAGATTCCTGGAATATATACCACAGCCTGCTCCATCCTTTTTCTTTGATCCGTCCGTGAAGACATAGTTTACACCTTCAACGCCGACGTCTTCACCAGTACTATATAATACTATACATAGTATAATACAGTACATAGAGAGTAGTATAGATAGTAGTATACACACACGAAATGAATAGAAATTAGAAATTATTAAAATAAACGACCCCGCAAGGGAACATACGGAAAATGGCCCATATTCCAGGATATTATCCAAAAATCGATGCTGATCAAAAGTCTCCATGGGCCCAAGGTCCGAAAACGCGATCCACCGGAGTTTTTCAAACCTAAGCTGATGAGTTAAAACGAGCAAATGCACTGCTTTTCGGGCCCTCCGCTCGTAATATTCCATTATACATCTGTATAAATCATATAATAATATGTTATATTAATATATCGAGAATGTAATACATAAATACACAACACTCTAGTATCTTCTCTTTGTCTCTCCTTGCCTTTACAAATCAAAGGAGCGGGAAGCGGGGAGCATTTCATATATACCTTCCTTGATTAGTTATTATCACGCGGTAAGTGAGAGTCTTTTCTTATTAACAATATATATTGTTGATAGAAGATAAAAAAAAGTGTTGAAAGTGTAAAACAAAAAAAATATAAAACAACGAAAAAATAAAATCCGCGTTCAGTACAGTACACGTGATAGAAGTGAATACTTATTTACCGATTCGTTGAGAGAGAGAGTGAGAGAGAGAGAGATAAATATAGATGGCGAGGGAGAGAGAGAAAGAGGTATTGTGCATATTGACTTTATGGTAACTGAAATGTGACACATATGTTCGTGATTTTAAATGGTGTAGATTTCTCGAGAATATAGCATCAATCGTTGTTCCTGATTTAGTCGTGACAATGTTCCGGTCGTTATTCATATCTAAACCGAATTTCTCACGAAGAAAGTGAAGTAGCGGCAAGGCCACATCCTCCGCAAAAATATCATCATCCATTTGGATCAGATTCGAAAGCCCAATCCAAATATATCCAGCAGGATATGCATAAGTAATATTGTATTCTGGTTAATTCCGACTCTGTCACGATCGTTTAGAATACTTGTGGGGGATCTAGCACAAGTCAAAGCTGCATTCGCTATCTGTTTTTCATTATATCAAAATTGCTTTCCGGTTTTGAACAATTGTGGGGTATCGTTGCCCAAGCCAAAGCTGCATTCGATATCTCTGTTTCTCTCTCTCTCTCTCTCCATCGTATCTGTCATATGCTTTATCTCACTTGCGAGACGAAAATGTTATAAATTGTGTCGTGACGCGACTTTGAAAAATCACTATCATGCGATTAAGGGAGTATTCACTTCAAAAAAATAATAAAGAAAAAAAAAACAAAAAAAAGAGGTGTAAGTCCGACTAGTGACCTCCACCTGTTGCACCTTAGATACTAGAGTATTAGGTGTATTTATATATTACATTCTCGATATTTACATATAGCATATATGATTTGTATAGATGTACGATGGAATATTACAAGCGGAGGGTCCGAAAAGCAGTGCGTTTGCTCGTTTCAACTCATCAGCTTAGGTTTGAAACTCCGGTGGATTGCGTTTTCGGAGCTCGGGCCTATGGAGACTTTTGATCAGCATCGATTTTCGGATAATATCCTGGAATATAGGACATTTTCACCGAGGGCCATTTTCCGTATGTTCTGTGCGGGGTCCTTTCAAGTAGATTCCATTTACACTTTTCCTTTGATATAGTTAACCATGCCATACTTATTGAAAAACTTAAAGAACTGTGTTTTAGTGGAAATTTTACATTGGATTGATAGTTATTTAAAAGAGAGAGTGCCTCTGATATCAATGTTACCTTTGGTGTTCCTCAGGGCTCCCATATATGCCCAATTATTTTTAATTTATTTATAAATGACTTATCGAATACAATAATGAACAGTTCCTCTGTTAAAGACACATCAGATGTTACACTTTTTCAAAAAGATTTGAATAATGTAGTTCCCAAAATAAATTTCGCCAGATCTCATATTAGGATCTTCACTGTCGCTATCACCATTTCCAATATTAATCATAATGGGTTCTATGGCTTGATCAACCGCCAAATCCACATCCCACATTATCTGTTCCTCTTTTATCACGTGATTAATGCACTTCTGCCAATTTTCTGCTGTGACATTTTCCATTGCTCCTCGAAGATGTCTCTCTACGTCAGCTAATTTAAAAGTCCGGTTCACTCTCGCCACTTGCCCTTTTACTTGCGACCAGATCAATTCAATGGAGTTCAATTTGCAGTGATAAGGAGATAATCTCAGCAATGTGGCTCCATGCATCAATTATCCAGCCTTCAATCGCAGCTTGCCGTGGCATTTTTCACGTTTCCATCCTGCCAGACTCTCTTCACAGTATGACCGATCGGCAGTGCCTACGTTTTGGAATATTTTCCATCGTTTTCCATTTTTTATTGCTTCAGAATTTTATTGCATATTTTTAGACATAAAAATACCTTGATAATACCACCCAAGAATATATAATCAAAAATACACAATTCCATAAAAAGAAAGTAGATCAGTCTGGAGTTTTGGGTCATTCGATTAAAATAATTCTAGAACGAAACGATGCTAATTATGGTGAAATAAAGTTAAACGCACTGTTTCATTACTCTACAGCAAGCATACGAATACAGAATATCAATAATGGTTGTTCTTATTTTAACTGTTTAAGATGTACATCATTTGTATTTATGTATGTTACTTTAATAACGACTATGTTCTCGTTAAAACTTTCACCTGTGTATGTATACAATTTCTCACAGAGCATCATTTATTTAATGTTTGAATTATAACCAACAAAGTGTCATATTATGTATAAAATTCTATTTTTAAAAATAAAATAGTCACCACAAAAATGATTATATAAAACCGTAAACATTTATTAAATCTCCCCAATTATAATGATACAAAAACTAGATTAAAAATCTGATGACTTGCATATAATTTTATGCCTATTACGGAGACGTAAAAAACTACCTAGTGCAAAGTCTAATAAGCAGGTGAAAACCGTAAATATAGCAGTAATATATTTTGTTATTGCATAGCAGCATTATCTACCGAAATAAGTTGGCTATGACAAGTAGATAAACACTGTTAAATATTACTTATCTAAATTGGAATTCCAAATACACTCATTTTCAATCCATTACATTATGACAGACATGTTTAATCATGTATTTACAAACAATATCAAAATAATGTCCCACTTTATGAATCGCTAACACTTATTACATCGAGAATGGCTAAGAGTTCTATATATGATTATAATAATAATTATTTTTTGTTTTAAATAATAATAATAATATTAATCAAAATAATAATAATTTGACTGATCATATACCAGTACATAACCTAGAATTCGAAGAGTCGTATACGTAACCTAGGTGTGTAAGGTGTAGAAGGTATGTTCGACAAATTAATATGCTGTTCCGATTCTACTATACTCCTTTGGAGGGGTCAAATGGATACAAGGAGCTGGAGCAACTCGGCCATATGATGCTTATTTGTCTGAATAAAGCTGGTTCGGATCTCCTACCGCACGTGGTCATAGACCATGAAGCAGCTCGCGCCTATATCCATTTTTTGTGAACATGACCTTGATTTGAGGGGACCTAGCG